>RJWM01009243.1:0-23511 GCA_004363535.1 Dasyprocta punctata
TGAGCTGCATAGTGCGACCCTGCTTCAAAAAACCAGGGCTGGGAGTTTGGCTCAGCAGCTTAAGTGCCTGTCTGGCAGGTGCGAGGCTGTGAGTTCGATCCCCAGTGCTGCAAAAAAAAAAAAAAAAAAAAAAAAAAAAAAAAAAAAAAAAAAAAAAAAAAAAAAAAAAAAAAAAAAAAAAAAAAAAAAAAAAAAAAAAAACAGAAACAAAAATCACAGAAATTTAAAAATTAGCTTAAATTATTTCTGTGTATAGAATTACAGCTTTGCATTGTATAATTGGATATAGGTAATTTGTACTGATATAAGCAAATGGAAATTCTTTTCATGATTGGTATCCTATTAAAGTGGAATTACTAACATTTGTTACAAGAGATGCATAACTGATTAGAGAAACTAAATTTACATGTGCTTTTCAGATACACTGGGGAAAATCATCAGCTTGAGAATACAAAACTGTTTTACAACTTTTGTTAACACTGTTTAACCCTTCTGAAAATTTCTGACACTACTGTCTGGGAATAATCATTTATCTACATTTAATTTCCCTATTTTTTCTGTTTCATTGTCTGGTTTCTCTCTGAAATTTTCCTTTATAGCTTCATGTTTTTCTTCATATTATCTTTTTTCTCAGTACTGGGAATTATACCTAGGGTCTTTGTACTGAACTGTATCTCTAGCCCCCAAACGCTTTTATTTAGAAATAGGGTTTCATAAGTTGCCAAGGCAGGATAGCAGTTGTGTGCCAGTATAGCTAGCTAATTTTTTTTATATCATGAATTTAAAGAAACATTTTTGCCATACTATGTTTCTATGATCGTACGTAAATTAGGAATAACAATTGTTTTCCTTTAAATCAGCATTGTGGCAACTAGAAATTAATGAACTAATGTCTTACAATAGCAATCTTTTGCTCAATGACATGATGAAATATGAGGTGAATTGGTGTAAATACTATACTGTAGTTAAAATGATTTCATATTTGAAGAATGTTCTTCTTTGTCTTAACACTAACTTATTTTTTAATAATAAATATTTTGGAGGAAATCAGACTAGTACACGGAGTTGGCCTTTTAGATTCAACCAACCATGGGTGAAAAGTTCTTGAAAAAGAAAAATTGTTTCAGAATACACATGGACATTTTTCCTTGTCATTATCCCCTAAACAATAGTGTAACAACTATTTACATAGCACTTAAATTGATAATGTATTATATATATCTAGAGATGATTTATATAGGACAGTATGCATCGGTTATGTGTAAATTGTATGCCATTTTACATAAGGGACTTGAGCAGATTTTGGAATCATTCATACCTTTTGGGTGTGAATTTAAATAGGAAGCCAAATTAAATTTCTGTTATTGTGATCATTAGGTCCACAGACAATCAGAACAAAGATTTTTATATTTCATTTTGTCTCCAGATTGCTTCTTGTGTACATGAAACTAAAGAGTTAACTATAGTATGTCCTGTTACAAGCTAGTGGCCATAGCTTGAGGAATGATTTCCCATTATTTTACTAAATAACTTTTTCCCTGGAGTTATTTGCCTTTCATATTCTGGCAGACTGAATAGTCTTGTGGCATTTGTTAATTATTTCAACCAAATCATTACAGTAAACTAGATTTGTCAAAACATTTGAGAATATACTGAAGGGAAAAGTATGTCTTGAATATGTTAATTGTGTGTTTGTTGAATAGCATTAGTAGGGCTGGGGATTTAGCTCAGTGACCTAAGCTCCTGCCTGGCAGGTACGAGGTTGTGAGTTCAATCCCCAGTACCAAAAAAAAAAAAAAAAAAAAAAAAAAAAAAAAAAAAAAAAAAAAAAAAAAAAAAAGAATAGCATTAATAGGAAAACAATTTGGCCCCTCCTGCATCTCTCTTACATCTGTCTTTCTCTATAACTTACAAATAAGCCCAGCTCACTAAAAAACACAGAGCTGTCCTTTGACAGTAGTAAGGTAGGGAAAATACTCTGTTGTAAACTTTCTGTAACCAAAATTTCTTGCTATAACTTTCTTCTTGTTTTTTTCTTTTTGGTCTGAATTATGTATTTGGTTTTATAATACTTGACTTTTTGCATTCTTTTGAACATAGGATAAATTTAAAAATCAATAAGTAAAATAAATTTGGAGACTTCTTTTTTTCCTTAAATTAAGGAAGTATTTACAAAAGTGGTCAAGTGATATTAACGGGGTTTAAAATTCAACTAGGTAGGGCCGGGAGTTTGGCTCAGTGCTTTAAGCGCCTGTCTTGGCAGGCACGAGGTTGTGAGTTCAATCCCCGGTGCTGCAAAAAAAAAAAAAAAAAAAAAAAAAAAAAAAAAAAAAAAAAAAAAAAAAAAAAAAAACAACAACAACAACAAAAAAAAAAATAAATAAAATTCAACTAGGTCACTAGATGTCAGGAATTATTCATATTCAAACAATATATTCAACAACATATACCATCCTGCTTTTTTACTCTTCAGTTTTTACAAAATTATATTTTTTCTATTGACATTTTTGTTAAGCCAGGAAAAAGTGGAATTAAACTCTTAAAGTCATAGACTGAGTACTTTTGTACTTCATTTTACTGGTGTGTGAAACTGATTATGTGATTATTTCTTAAATGTTACGGATACAAGTAAGTCAAAGTCTTTGTTTTCAAGTAGTTTTCAGTCTAGTGAGGGAGGCGGGTATATACGCAAATGATGGGAATACAGTGATGACGCTACAAAAGAGGTAAGGTGAAAAGTCTTCAGAGGGTGACAAGCATTGATCACATCTATCAGAAGCATCAGGAAGGCTTCAGAGAGTTCACACATCAATTGTGACTCCAAAGAGTTTTAAAAGTTCACCCACTAGTCTACACTCACACCAGCAGTGAAGAAGTGCTCTTTTTTTCGCACAGCCCCACCAACATTTGTTATCAGTTGATTTCTTGATAGCATCCATTCTTTCTGGAATGAGATGGAATCTATACTACTAATCTCTGTTAGTTCATCAAAGAGGATAGTTTGTGCTGTCATTGTTTGATTGTTTGATCATGTCTTATGCCTAGAGCTTGTAACCTGAACAACTACTTCTAAGATAACAATATGCAATATATTAACTAGCGTTAATTTCCTACTGTTTTTTTTTTTGAAATTCTGTATCATTTCTATCCTTTTTTCTGTTTTGCTTTTTCAAAATAAAATTATAAAAAAAAAGTTCGCCCATCAGATGGAGAATTGTCTAAGGAAAGGGGGACTCATGTGAGGACAAAGAGAACAGCCTTGGTAATAAAGTAGTGATAAAATTCCTGTAGCTTTATACCTAAAGTGGGGAGGGCAATAGGTGTTGAAGCTATCAGGGTGAGCAAGGATGAGATGGTGGGTGACCTTGCATGCCATAACAAAGAATTTTAATTTTACTAATTGTGCCCCAAACGTGGCTACCTATTGGAATCACAGAATTACTGTGGATGTATTGAAACATACAGTTTTGCCTGAACCCTGTGTGGTTTTTATTCATAACTTCAGTAAGCTGGAAAAGTTTTAAGCATAGAGATAATTTGATCAGGCTTGTATTTTGAAAGATCAGTTTTTCCTTTCGGCTTTTTTCATTGTAGGTCTTAGAAATACATTTTTATTTTATGATTTAGCACACACATGTGGTTATGCATAAGTAAAAAGTATTATGAATATCTTACTGTAGTATTGTGGGATATACTCTGATAGCATTTGTTTTATTGTGGCATGCTGGTCACATGCCATTAAGTTGATTTTGCAACCTGTTCAATTAAATTTATGGTGTATTAATGGGTCATGGGCCACAGTTTGGAAAAACATTGCTATAGAGATTAAATTGAGGTATACAAAACTGAAGCATTGTAGATCGCATAGGCAGTTAACTCAGTTATCTAGGTAGTAGATGACATAGTCCTGAAGTAGGATTATGGTATTAGGTATAGATAAAGAAAAAGAGAGAGAGATTTGTAGATATTTAGAAAGTGGTGGGCTCACTTTTTAGTGATTGATTAATTTGAGGGTTATGGGAGGCCAGGGAATCTGGGATGATTTCCAGATTTATAGTTTAAATGTGTGAATACGTGCACACTTTAGCAATATGGAGACTACAAGGGAAGAATTGGTAAGAATGGATTGAGAGGGAAAAGAAATCCAAAAGTCAGTTGCATATATATCAATAAATTTTTCCAGTTAAGATTCCATTAAATAATTTTATTTTCCTCTTTATCTTTTTGGAATATATTTCTCAAAGCTCAGTCCTTTCTTTTAGCTTTTTTAAAACAGCCTTTTTCCTGATACTGATTTCTAGTATGTTTATGTGGATTGATTTAATAGTTCAGACTTATTCAGGACATAAGACTACTTGTCAAAATGAACATAAGAATTAAGCTTTTTTTCTTTCTTTCCAAGCCACATCATCCTTTCATCTGTCCTAAGTGGCAGTCTCATTTTTCTGAATCTTCTGCTTGATGTTAGCATTCTGTCTTCCATAGGTTCTTAGGCATTATATGTGTCTATTGCATTCCCATGTGTAAACATCTGGTATTATAAGCAAAGCAACAATGCATTTCAGAGTTTGCTGACTATCCTGTAGAACATTTTCTGCCACTTGTGATTCAGTATAATAGATAAGATTATAGTCACAATACTAATTATTCAATTTTTTGAGTCAGGAATTCACAAAGAGTTTGGTTGGACAGTTCTGGCTCAAAGTCCCTTACACAGTTGTAATCTGAAGCGCTTGGGGGTAAAACATGCTGTTTCAAAGCCTTCCCATTTCATCTTTCTGGGTGAATTAGTTTGATTTCTTTCAGACAAGTTAGACTGCTCTTGTGGCAACTGAAGACTTCAAGAGTAACTATTCCAGGTTTCCCAGTGCATTATCTTTTCTGACCTAACCTTGCTATGTAGTGTTATTTCTCAATTGCTGTTAGCTGAAAAGTAGTCATAAATCTGTGGGCAAGTGGGTAGGGAAGCTGACTCTACTTCTTGATGGGGGAAATGCTCTAGAAGAAAATGTGGAATAAGAATTATTTGTGTTCATAATCTACAGCAGCTAGAAAATAAGTGAATGTCATCATGTAGACCTTTAGGTTTTCTAGAGTTTTCTACCATGTTGGTGCTGCTCCTTAATTTTTCTAAAAATCAAGTTAGCTTTTCTGGTTTTTTCTATCTGTTTGATCTCTGAGCTTGGCTTATTTTATTTCTGTACGTAAGAATTAAGTATATAGTTAGGAAGATTCTTTAGGTTTATATGTTA
Organism: Dasyprocta punctata; assembly: GCA_004363535.1. Taxonomy (NCBI): domain Eukaryota; kingdom Metazoa; phylum Chordata; class Mammalia; order Rodentia; family Dasyproctidae; genus Dasyprocta; species Dasyprocta punctata. Next base: position 5,253 of record RJWM01009243.1, read on the forward strand.
GATTTTCCTCCAGGCATTGCTATTTAGCCAATTCTACAGAGTGGGCGATTTTGAAGTGCATGTTGTCTTTAGTGTGTGCATACTGCTAGATTCTTCAAAAACTCTTAAGTGACCCTGTATCCTGTTGAATAGACTTGAAAATTTTCTAAATGCCTAGAAATTTTTTTTTTCTCACTTTTACTGCTCAGTTCTTTGTGTCTGTAGAGCTTAGGTATGGTTGCATGAAATAAATCAAATACTCACTCTATTTCATAGTCTTATAACATTTCTCATTGGTAATGAGACATGGACCTGACAACACACTGTATTTAAGTAAGTGCGCTATCACTTATTTTAAAAGATAAGCTCTTATCAATCTAATCATAAATTTTGATTGATAAATTTGTTTAGTTTTCATCGAGCTGCCATGCCTGGCTTTTGCCCAATATGGTTGGATAATCTGACATAAGTATTAATCCTAGCTGTGACTATAAAATTTACTTTATAATACGAAGATAAGCAATCCCTGAAAGATAGAAAATAAAGAGCACAAAATAATATGGATAACTACCTCCAACCCTGTCCTTCACTCTCACTGATGTGTTGTTTAATAGTGGAGTGGCACAGTTTGTATTTAAGAAAGTCTGGACTAGTCATTTAGTGGAATGCTGTTTAGAGTATTATAACCACTTGATGGCACCCTTTGATTTGATACAAACCTCATTAGCCATAGCACAGTGCAGGATGTATTTGTAATGGAAAAACACATAAGAACTAAAGAGACTGCAAGGTATCTGGTTAATGTAGAGATGAAATGAATGCAACAGCAAGGCTAAGCTTTCCTGACCCTTCATGAGAGAATAGATGAAAACAGGAAGAATAAGCTATTGTGCCAAAGGGAGATGATGAAATTCAAGATCCACACACATAATCTCTGGCTCAGCCTCTGAAATGTTAATCCCTGGGTAGAATTATTTGAGCTATAGATTGCAATTTATCATCAAAATGGCACTGTGTCAAACAATACTTTTTATACGTGTGATGTTTAGAACTATCCAATTTTAATATAAAATGGTTCACAGAGCACTGGCTAATATTTAAGTAGCTACTCTTTAAGGTTGTGATTTGGGGAGATGGAGAGCGATGGCTTCTTTACATCAAAATACTAATTATATATTAGAGGGCTTTTGGAGAATCTTGTGCTTTTCTTCTAGTGACAGTTTAGATTTGGTGCCAGGAAAAAGGATTTTTAAAGAATGCCTCCTATTAAAAATTGAGAGGTTTTGAATTGTTTTCTTTCTCATTCTAAGAATATTTTTATAATTATAGAATAATTACATAATGTTCTTCTGATACTGCATAAAAGCACTCTAGCTGAAGAAATTGTATTTTTAAAGATTTATATGGAATTTTCTATTCCAGTATTATATCAAATATTTTATATGTTTCCTTGTATTGAAATTACCCAACTTCTGCTCACTGGGGAATATGTTTGTAATGTTTTCTTCTTTTAAATCAAATTCTTCCAATATAGAAAACTGAATAAATGTTAATAGTGTAGAGGAAGATGGATGCTGCATATGTTAATCTGTCATTCAGATCATCATTTTGTAGACTTTATGTACAAAAAACTTGTATTTTTTTTTAAATCAAGAAACTTAAAAGAGCTCTGTTTCTAGAATCTAGAAGCTTGAAATTCAGAAATTTTGACTTAACTGTGCACTCTTCTTTCACTTTACCATGCTTGTCAGAGGTTCTTTTTCCTCTAACTAAAAAAGCAGTTGTTTCCTACTTTATTAAGAAGTTATTGTATTTTCCTTTGTTTTAAGATTCTTTGTACCTATTTCTGAGGCCCATGAAAGGTTTGAAATAACAGAAACCTGTATTTAATCTCCACTCAATAAATCATAGCATTTCAGGATTTTCATTACTGATTGCAGATGTTGAAGGCATGCTATAACCCTATTTAAAGTGTTAGATAGTGTAGTACAGATCTGTGAATTACCGCTCACCTGTATAAGTCTGTCTTGCTCTGATGGGAAAGATTTTATTTAGTGGTGGTAGAGAAAGGGCTTTGTGAAAAACATGTTCAGTGAAAATGGCTTGAGTTTGGCAGGCATCTTCTTTTAAGTTAAGAAAGAGTTTGGCAGGCATCTTCTTAAAGTTAAGAAAGATCTGGAGTCACATCTCCAGAGAGTAGAAATTGTGCATATTTAAGGTATGACTGTCCTTTATAATATCTAGTTATCAAGAACAGATGAGTAGTCTTTTGTCTGTTGTTGTTAATAACAGTATTCTCCAAGGTTGAGTAGCCATTCCAGATTACTTTTGGAGACAGAGGTCTCAGAATGTACATTGGAAAGACAAAAAAATACAAAAAACAAACAAACAAACAAACAAACAAACAAAACACACCAGATCCAACACAACCCAGTGTATATACAATAGACAAAGACCTTGGGGATCTTAACTTGATACTTATAAGTATTACAAAGTTGTTTCATCTATTTCTGTAATCACATCTATAGAAGCTTTAATTTAAATGCTGTCTTGGAAGTTGATAGAGTTTCAAGTTAATTGAGTGTTTCAAAATGTGACTTTGTCAATTATGTAAACCTCACCCACCCACCCACAGGACTCTGTGCTTTGTTTCTTAGCACTGTTATAAAGGACAAAGACTGCTTCAAACATGTACGATTTGTAAGTGTTGCTAGTGTGACTCTGAATCTCATTCTTAACTCTTTATGATCATTTAAGAAGAGCTGCCAATGTCAAGGCTACCATAACCTTTTAAGTAAACCTCTGGTTCCACACGTAGAGCCAATGCATATGCCTTCCAACCCACTGCATTGGCAGTCTCATACCTAATGCCAAATGCAGTGTTCCAACCTGGTGCCTTTCAGCACACACAAACTGGTCAGTGTCCAATTTTATCCAGCCACCCACACTAACTCTGAAACTTTGTGATACTGTCATAAATGCCTGCAGGGTGACGCTCCTGCAAAGTTTTAAAAACGTGAGATTGTTACAGCAACCAGGAAAAAAAAATTTTTCTGATGCCAACTACTTAAAACTTGTTTTCTAAGTATCTATTTTCATTTGTGTATGATGTCAATAAATGTAGTTGGGTAGGAGAAAATTATTTTATACTTGTCTTCTCATAGCCTCTTAACTTTGCAAATCATGAATAGATTTCAGTGGGCCAGTCTTTGAAATAAGTCCCACCTTAACATTTATATTTCCACTGTAGCATAGCATTAATGATTGACCTTTACCCTAACATTCTGTAGACTTGGGACACTGAATGAAATAAATGAAGAAATGGTTCCTTGGCTTGATTTGTATTGGCAGAAGGAAGCAAACAGAGTAGTTTGTCCAGTTGTTAAAAATGTCAAAATACAGTTCTGGAACAATTTGTGGCACAAAGAGGTTTTTTTTTGTTCAAATAACATGGGAAGTTGGATGCTGTTTGAAAAAACACATCTTTGAAAGAAAATTAAATTCCAACAATACCTGTGTCAGATTAATAATAGGAAGTAATTTATTTCCTTTTATCTTAAGTTGGATTTTATTTATTATTTACTTGATGGTGGCATGTTTGAGCATTAAACATTTACAATTTCATAATTCTACAGAAAATAATGTTAATCCATATAAAATGTTATGTGTCTGGGAATGTGTTATTAAAATAAATAAGGCTTTCCTCCCTCTAACTTTTGTTACATTGTGATTTCAGGGATACTAAAATACTGGTAGTTTTTACATTTAAGTTATACACGATATAACAGAACTCTTTCTAAAAGTAGGGTCTGAAGTACTTCAATGTAATTCTATTGTTACTTGTCTAGTTGTTGGCTTTGCAAGTAAATATTTCTGCAAGAATTATAAATGAAATGTCCTCTTTGGTAGATATTAATATTCGTACCTATATTAAGTTAGCACAACTGTGTGCCATAGTTCCTTATGTTTTATCTTGAATACATTGCTTTCAAACAGCAATCTGTTTCAAATTAATGCTGTAGTATTTCTGTTGTTTTCTTTGAGTTTATAACTCACCATTATGTTTTGCACTATAACTTTAGAACATAGTGTCCTTAGTATATGTGGGTTTCTTGATTAGGATTCATGGAATCAGAAATTGAGAACTTAACGGGGGCTTAGAAATCATAAATCTGTCCCCCTTCATTTTACCAGAAACTAAGATATCATGATCTAGAAACTAACCCAACATCATTTGATAATAAGTAGCAAACTATTCGCTGTTTTTATTTACTCCTGATATGGGATTGTACCACCCTTAAGTGTTTCCATGTACATGAGATGACATGATTTTAAATATTTGCTTTGTGTATCTTTGCAAGTAGAACACAACTCAAATGATGTAGAAAAATGAAATTTTATTTTTGTAAGAAAAGAATGTTTATATTCGAAGGTTTTGTAGATCAAGATCAATTTTACTGAAGTAGATTAGTTTGATAGTATTTAAACAAAACAAGACTGAGATACCCAGCAGCCATGCCTTGATTATCCATTTGACTTCACTGAACAAGATCATATGCTTTAGGTCATGTACATATACTAATTAGACTGTAAAATTTAAAGCCACACTTAATTATAAGTTGTGCGTGTATTTTTGAAAAGCCATATTTATCAAGTAATATAAGATGAATGCTTTAGTTTCATTTTAAAAGATGGTCCATGTAAAATTTTAATATCACAGTTATATAAAAATATGAATGTAAAATTTAAAAATTACGATTTCACTTGTCAGGTAATAGAATTGTTAGTTTTAATTAAACTTTCTAAGAAATTAATTTTAATGAAGTTTTTTGTATATCCAAGTGGTTAAGTTTTCATGATTAAAACATGGTTTTTAAACTGTATTGCTGGGTACATTAGCTATAGAAAAAGAAAATTAATATTCCTGAATTGATAAACCTTGGGTGTCTATGTCTGTCAATATGATTAACCCCTATGAAGGTAACGATATGTAATATTGTAACTACTGTCAAACTTCAACCACCTCAGAGTGTAAACCTACAGTGTAATTGTATCAGATCTGTCGTTGTTGTTTGTCTTTCATGCTTTTTGTTTCTATCTTCTGTGTCTATTTTCTTTTAAATAAAAAAAAATTATAAAATAAAAAAAATAAAACATGGTTTTTAAATTTGCAAATTATTAAAATAAGGAAGCACAAATATTCTTTAATAATATTTTGGTAAAGATCTAGCAACTGCTTTAAAATAGGGTTATTTTAAATGTTAGTTTGTAAATTTCTATCTTAACATTCAAAAAATAACACTCAGTGACAATGCTTGTTCTCTGCATATTGTTAATTAAAGTTTGCTCATAAAGCATTTTTGTTTCAGGATTTTTGTAGGTTTTATTACATTTAGCAGTCTCATTGCAATGTAGTTGCAGCACTGGACACTTCGTTATATATGTTTTAAACTTGTATTAATGTTGATTTGTAAGTACTATTTATAGCACATTACTTTAGATCTTTTCATCTACTTTTAAGGTATGTCAGTTGCTGCAGTCTAAGTGCTATATATGCTGCCGTCTAAGGCAGTTTAAAGAATAGGGCATGCATTTCCAGTTCTGTGAGCTATAGAATGATTTTACCTTAACATGAGATCTGATCGTGTAAGCTTGTAATGTCCTACAGTCTGGCTAGATTAATGGTTTGTATTCCTTTTTCCTCCTTAAAAACATTTTATATTTTGTTTATTTTTGGTGTGACAGAAATCTAATGGTACAAGATTAATTTTTGCACTTAGAATAATGTTTTACAAATAATTGACCTTCAGTGAGTGTTTGAAAAATGAATTTGTCACTTATTCCTGTACTATACTTGTTGGTTTTGTTACTTGTTTTATCCAGTTATTTAATTTTTCATGTAACAGTCTTGCATGTCCCTGTTAATTTTAAGGTAATTATAAGGGTTAAAGTGCTATGTTTTTGTAGACTTCTAAAACCCAGCAAGATGTAATGCATTTATAATTATCCAATATGTGGATGAGTGTCCAATTAATTTCATTCTCAATAAATTTAGAGCAAGATTTTTAAGCTCAGTGTACCTACAGTATTCTTAATTTCATGCCTGAGGATGACATCTGTTACAGATTCTGTAAATCAGATGTTCTGGGAATTTGGTGCAAATAAAAAAATTGATAGGTATAATTTTTTGTTCTTTAGACTTTATGAGCATTTAGTATATCTTTAACCTCTTTAATTTTTATTACACAATCATGATGATACTGGAAATACTAAAAAGGAAAATTATTCTTAATCTCATATTAATAAATTGGTTGGTATTAATTTACCATTTTTCATATTGTGAACATGTGCATGTTGTATAATTTTTATATTATTCTTTGTATTTAGAGTAAATTAATAGTTAATATTACTACATTCCATATTTTAAAATGTGCATTATACCTTATGCCATTTTCAGACTTTTATACACGTACTTACAGAGCTAATGTTCTTGCATAAGTATAAAAGAGCAGTGTGTTTATTAACTAAATATGTCCAGAATGATTGAGTTCTCAACTACTCACAGAATTGCTTTGCAGGTGTGAGCTATGAGGGGACCTCTATTTCCGCCAGAGTGACTCTTGCTTTGGAATTGACTCTGGTGATATCTTGACCCAGTGAAAATCTATAGGGTTTCAGATTATTATACAAAACCCATCATTCACTCAGGCTTTTGGAATGGTCTTGTTGATTCAGGGACAGTTTTTGTGAGTAGGTTTGGAGTTGAGGTTAGAAGTAGATTTCAATGCACACATGTCAACAAGTAGATCATATAAAATGAAAGTGATGACTAGGGGGTGTGTGTGGTAAAAATGAAATAAAATTAACGGGAACCACCTGATATTGCTCAATTTATTTTGGTAGAAAAGTCTTATTACCTTTCAGGACACTGAAAAGAGTAAGTCTAAACTGGTAGTGATACTTATTTTGTAAATAATGACTCTGCTCTGTGTGATCTACAAAAGAAAGGAGAAATAGAGAAGTCTATTTATTTATTCTTCAATGGGGGAAAGTACAAGAGGAGTATAATTTAGCTTGGATTGAAAGAAACAGTATTTACCAAACATGTTAGGAGGGAGGAAAATAAGAGGAAGAAGAATCTGTGTGTCAGGAACTATGAGGTTAAATCCTGGATTTGAAGTATTGCTTACATAAATTATACATGAGTCCTAAAATGTCCAAATTATTTGCCACCAGTATTCCTTATCTTTGTTCCATCGTTACTTCCATCCCATGTCTAACTCATCACAAGCAATTTAGTAATGAAATGGAGATCTATGAACTGACTTCAAGTGCAGAATTTCTTTGCACTTAAGTTGCTAGTTTTTAAATAATCCACATTTTCCCCCCATACACATTTATTTTTCTTCACTTCATCCTATGTTGGTGGACCTGGTAAGAAAAAAGCTATTCAGAGGTCATTCATAGTGTGATTTAAATCATATTACTGGTTTTGATTTTGTTCACTCCTAAACAAGTATTGCAAGAAACTAAAATGCTAGTATTCTTGTTAGCTAGATAAAGTAGTTTTATTTAGAAGATGATTTTATAAAAATTATGAAGGGATAGATTATGTTATACATTTCTCACTGACTCTTCTTATACATTCATATGTTAAGAAAACTTTTTTTCTATGTGAACATTGTTTTTTATACATTGTCACGTGAAAAGGGAAGGTATTTTAAGTGACTATGCCAGACTAAATGTGGTATTTATTTTCAGGTAATCTGCATTTGGCAAACTCCTTTTGTAATATAACTTCTTTTACTCTAAAATATTTTAAATGTTTCTGCGTATTTAAAATTTTTAAATCTTGATAGTTTTTTGTCATATTTAATATTAAATATTCTTTAATTGACATATAAAAATAAAACATAGATAGATAAGCTCACGAAGTCACTTTTGGAGAGAGAGAAAGTTCATAGCATTTTCCTAGTTTCAAAGTTGGCTAAACTATGCTTCTACCTACTTAAATGTTTTTATTGTTTGTGAGCCTAAAACATGTATAAACCCTTTCTTTTACCACGTGTGTATTTAAATAAACAACACTTCATATCTCCTTCATGTAAAGTGAAATATTTCCTTAACACTAACACAAGTCAGTTCTCAGCCAAAGCAAATACAAGAATGAATGCATTATTAATCATCCGTAACTAATGTGTGTATACACAGAAAAAAATCAGATCTGTTTTTGACAAGAACCTTTTGATGGAATTAGCAAGCTTCCCCTCCCCCCAAAAAAAGAAAAACTTTGAGCACAGGTCAAGCCTCTTCTAGTTTATGAATTTAAACATTGTTTTTATTTTTATCAATGCAAGCACATAGAAGTAAGTCAAACAGTAGAGAAGAACAATGAAAATCAACACTGTCCTGCCCTTCTCTTCCTACCACATTCCTATTCCATTGAGGTAGCCCCTTTTAACTGTTTCAGATGCTAGTTCTGGTGGTTTGCTCTGTAGGTCTCATTCTATATAATATGTTTATACTCTATTTCTTGATTGGTTAACTGTGTACATTTATTCAATCTTGGTTTGTACATGCCTGTCTGTGAGCATTTCAGAAATAAAAATAGCTATTGTCTATAGATTCTGTCAGTCCACTTTAATGAAGTTCCTCAAGGGATTATACAATTCCATCATATGCCCACCATTGTTCCCTACCACCTTGCAAAACACCTTCAGTCTCAATTCCTTGTTCACCGTCCACACTTGAGTTGATTCCTTTTCATTTTTCCCTTATTAAAATCTGTTCTCTGCCTCTTCTTTTCTATTGAAGTTCAAATAAATGAAATTCAGACTAGGGAAATGTTATATTTTTCATTTTAAAATACACAAAATGCTTTTCAAAAAATATCTGTAAATCCAAGTAATTGCTTCTGTTTTGATTAAAAAGTAGGCTTCCAAAAAAACCCAAAAAAACAAAAAAAAGTAAGCTTCCTTACCCTTTCTTAATGGATAGTAGCTTGGCATAAGAATTTTGATTTTAAAATATGAAATAATTGACATTGTATAAATTTGACTTGATTTTATGCTGTAAGATTTTTGCATTGTTCTCAGTGGATTCTTAAAAGTAATACAATGCAAAATAAATTCTATAATGTCATTCTTTTTTCACCTTTTTGTCTCTTCTGCTTGGCTAAGCTGGTCCTTTTTTACTCTTTCCAACAAAATTCTTCAGTACAACTCATCCCAACCCTCCATTTTTTTCTAGGAGATAATTCAGTTTAAAATGGTAATCAGGATAAAAATGGAGCTCTGTGTTTAATTTTAGGGCTTACTTTTACTAGAGTACATCACATCAGTTACTTCTAGAGATCCCTGTACTGACTTTAGTTCATTTTAAACAACTTGTTCAGGACTCTGCCTAGAAATATGTATGAAGCTGTGTGACTCTGCCTGCCTGAATCTTCTTTCTCAGAATTTTATGAATTGCCTGTTAACATCTGTTACTCTACTGTCTGTAGTGAAGTCAGAATTTTTGCCTTAAAAATAGGGATATTAAGTTGTACTACTAGGTTTTCATTAATTTTTTTCAGTGTCTTAAAATTATAAATGGAAAGGCATTCTCAAATTTGAAAACGTTTGCCTTTTTAGGTATCCTTATTGTGCTTTGTGGGACTGACATGTGCCTTCTTAGTATATCCTGAGTAGTAATATTTACTGTTATTCTGCCTTACCAAGAGTTAAAAATAAATGTGTTGTATGTTTATTTTCTTATTCTAACCCTATACTGGTTGAATTTTTCTTTTTTCCAGAATGTATAATACACTATTGATAGCTGTCATTTTTATTTTCTCTTTATCACTATTTATGAAGTGTATTTTTCTGAGATAGTGCAATTTTCTAAAGTATAAATGTCATTTCTGATTTTAGGGGAAGAAATAATTCATTTTCTATGTTTCTCTGTCTTTAGAATGTCATTAAATTATTAACAATTTAAATAATAAAACTGATAAAATCTGTATTAAAATATTGAGATTTTGCTGTTGAAATGTCATTCCTGTAGAATCTTTTCTTTTTCTGCATTTTTCAGGTATTGGAATTCTGTTCTTTTTAAAATAAGAATGAACTACTTCTAAACCAGCAAAAGTGAGAATTATTTCAAGAAATGTTAAATTCCACAGCTATTTCACATCTCAGAAATTTAAAGCTATTTTTAAAATACAAAAGGCAATAATGGTTATGCAGAGGCAATGAAACTGGAATTCTAACACTGAAGCTATCCATACTATTACTATCAACTGAAAAAGAATTCAGTGTGAAGTAGAGAATGTTAAGTTTTGGTGGAAACAAAATGAATAAATAGCCTCTGACCCATTTTTAAAAAAATAGTAGTGTCTTAATGTGTCTTTTAGAAAATTTTGCTTGCATAAATTTGATTATTTTCTTGAAATTATTTTTTAAATTTCACTAAGCATTTGGTAGTAAAACAGGAAAGTGAAAAAATTCCCTTTTAAAAGTTTCATTCTTAGATTTAAAAATTAGCTATTATTTTTAACTGAAAAAACAACAGGTGGCCCAAATTTTACTTTAAAGAACTAATACAGAAGAGTAAAATTAATTGTGGCTCCCTGTCTTATCTTTTTTACATCATGGAAGTTACTGTTAGGTTTCTTATGTTTGTCTCTAGAAATACACGTCACCTTTTAACATACCATAAAATCAGAACAATATTTTGTACCCTGCTTTTCTCATCTCACCCTCTACTTTGATAGTTTGATAGTCAAGATATAAATTGTAAAAGTTTTACTGTGCCCTGTTTTCTCCCATATAAGAATTATAGTTTTCATTGTTACAGTTTTTTAAATGTAAAGTTTTAATCATCAATGAATCTTGTTTTATTTAGAGTTGCAGTGCCTTTTAATACTTTGACTTGAATAGCTCCATACACAGAGAACTTCCTTGTATTCTCTGCTACTGAACCCTCTCAAAAGCCCTGTAAATAATCTAAGGGTTGTATGTGAAGGATTAAACGAAGTGTAAATTTGTATCTTTCTTTCTTGAATACCTCTTTCCTTAACTTTCTTTTTTTTTTAATTTGGAGACTAAATTTGAAAAAGGTAGATCTTTTCCTTTGTCTTCTAAGTCCTCCCCTCTCTGGAAATAAACACACACTTTTCAAAAACCTAATGAGTAGAGGTATACTGGTTTTATCTCCCCTAGCTTTTGTGAAACTTTGGTGTTCCATGAAAGTATCTTATTATCTGTTTCTGTTTTTGAAAAAGACAAGCATTTGGGAAAACTTAATTATCATTCCTTTTTTAGTCCTATGACATAAACTTATTCTGATTACTAAATTATGAACACATAGACATCAAATACAAATTTGTTTGTTTTGAAAAACTGCTTGCTGTTCTTTTGACTATGCTTTGCATGGTTCTTGTATCAGATTGCTTTGGATGTAGTAACCTGGTGGCAGTTATTTCTTACATTATAATTTGACTACCAAAAGCATACTGGCTATCATACTAGTTGCATCCCAGCTGCATGAGCATAATTTGTCAAAAAGCTATTTCCATAGGAAATAGTTGCATAAAAGCAAAAATAAATTAAATAAATAAAGTAAATGAAATAAAAATTTTTTATCAATTGTTAACTTGAAGTAACTCTAGATAATATTCTCCAATTAAAAGTCTGTTTAAGGCTTTACTTTTCAAAAATATGCATTATAAAGTATTTATCTTTGCTACTATGTTAGTGAATAAGCAAATATATCCCAGCCAAGTGTGCTACTGTGCTGTGTTAGTATGTGAAGGGCCAAGTTCACTTCATGTATTTCATGACAACTCTTTTTGTCTGTTAGTAGTGATTGAAAGATGTCCAGATATGAACTTTTTTTGGCCTTCCATCTATCTTACAAAAAAAAAAAAATGCCAGTGAAAACAGTAGTAGACCTGATGGTAGGATTTCAACTCTTACAGATATGTCTTGATGAACTTATAGAAAGTTTAAACTTTGTGGGCTTATATGTCATTTCTCATTTGTAAATAGACATGGCAGCACCAGCCTTACTTACTTGACAAGATGTTAATACGGATCAAATTAGTAATTATTTTAAAGTAGGTAACAAATAAATGATAAAATTGATCATTAACTTTGTAAGTACTGTTAGATAAAATGATGTGAAAATATTAACTTTTTCTGTATGGAGTGTCAAAAATGTATGGAAGTGGAGAAAAAGACAGGTGGAATTGAAAGGTAATTTTTTTTTTTTAAACTAAGTATCAGCCCAGTACCCAAAACAAAACAAAACTAAGTATCAGTACAAATATGTGCAGACTGTCAGGTACATTCAGTTGTCTGCCTCTTTATAGACATTTTAGTATGGTGATTGTGATGTTTAAGAGTGCAGGCCCAGCTGGGCATGGTGGTGCACGCCTTTAAACCCAACACTCGGGAGACTGAGGTAGGAGGAGCGTTGTGAGTTCGAGGCCTGCTTGGGCTACAACATGAGCGCAAGGCTGGCCTGAGCTACACAGTGCGACCCTGCCTCAAAAAACCAGGGCCGGGAGTTTGGCTCAGTGACTTAAGCGCCTGTCTGAAAGGCTCGAGGTTGTGAGTTCAATCCCCAGTGCCGAAAAAAAAAAAATGGTGCAGTCCCTGGATACTTTATGATCCTAGGAAAGTCTGAATTTTTCCATACCTCAGTTTACTTTTATCTGTAAAATAAGGATTAATAATATGGTTATTTCCATAGTAGTGTCATAAGTTGACATATTTGCTTAGGACAGTGCCTGACACATAGTAAATAGTCCTTATTGTTAGTTGTGTTACAATTAGCAATTAGAGTTATAGAAGAAAATGCTTTAAGAAATATATAACTGTTGCCATTACAGGAAAAAATCCAGGGAGTTATGTTTTCACATGGTCCCTCTAATCTTTTAATTTTCAAGATTTTGCATTAAATGTTCTTTAATAACTCTATGAATGATTAGGGTTTGTAAGATTATTCAACTCTTTTTTTCCTCCTTTCACCTCTGGTGCTAGAGATCTTACCCAGGGACTTGTGTGTCCTAAGTACACATTCTGTCACTGAGCTACATTTCCAGTCAGATTATACAGCTCTTATATAGGGAGATGTGTAAAAGAAATAGTACAGAAATTGTTATCCATATTGCTTATTGAAAAAGCTTTCTACTTCTTTGAAGTGGTAGTAGTAATTTGAAATGTTGATCTTTCACTTTGACAATATTTGCTGGTTTTTACCTGAAAATATTAATTGATCTTTATGTTGCCCTTTTTTGTACTGTATTTTAGAGAATTATACTGTAACTGCAAATGATTGTTCAGTTGTAAATTTTAATGGTTAATTATGATTTTTCAACTGTGGAAAGTTTAAAATATTTTTATCACCCTGGAGCTGAAAAGTACTTTCAGAGAAATCACCTGTCTACTTTCCTGCTCTTAGGCAAGGGTATATCTAAAACATCATAAAAAGCTATGGTAATTATCTATATGATGTTTCTCAATCTAAACATGATCCTACAAATTCCCCTGAAGCAAGCTCAAGCTAAATATTTTAAGTATTTAATTGTACTAGTAGCTATGAAGTTGGGGAATCAGCATGAGGAGTTGGGTACCTCCTTATCCTTACCTTTCATATGCTTGGTTACCTACCGTAGGAGGATAACTTTTTAAAGAATCACCCAACTCACTTGGTTCAAAAGCAAATATTTGTGAAAGCTATGTTCTGTCACCAGAACCTAGAATTAAAAAAAAAAAAAAGGTGTGTTCCAACAAGCATGTTTTACCTGTGTCCTTCAGGTGCGTTTTGAAGTTGACCATCTATAAAATGACTACCTGGAGAAGATGAAGCTTCTGTGTGACCACCTTATCTCCTTTAGAAACCACTGTGTTCAAACTCAAGCATTATAGTCATCACATTGAAAGTACTGTTGTGGTAGAATGCAAAGGTGCTGTCCACATAAAAGTGAAAACATGCTACCTGTAACTTAGAATAATTCAGGTGTTCAGTAGTTTTTATGCCAGTCACGTGCAGTCCATAGTTGGGTCTTTCATCTGTTCTCTGTGTCTTTGTACAAACTGAATGTCTTTTGTCCTTTTTGTAGTGATGGCAGTGATGATGCTTGAATTTTGAAACCATGTGTGTTAATGCTTTAAATCTAAATTGTCCTTGTGTATTGTGGTGCCATTGAAAAATCTCATCTACCTAATAATTTTAAATGATACAGTATATCTGAGAAAGTAGTTTACCCAACTTTTCTGTCCTTAATATTACTTGTAGCATCAAATTTACAGTGACTCTAAAATAATGTTGTTAACTGAAAACTTTTTATAATAGTGTGTAAGGGTGGTGGTTTATGGCTACATAGGATATAAAAATCTGGTCCTGCATCCTAATATTTGTGTGATAGTTGTCCAGAGTCTATGTAAAATAAACTGTGCCACTGTGGGGGAAAATACGATTGTTGTTTTGTTGTGAAGTAACTTAAACTGTTAGTTAACTTTCTGCTACTATGACAAAATACCTGAAATTAACTACTTAAAAGGAGGAATGATTTATTTTGACTCATGGTTTCAGTCCGTATTCACTTGGATCCATTGATTTTATTCTTGTGTTGAGACAGAAACATAGTAAGAGGAAGGGTAAAGTATAGGAAATTTGCTCATCTGATAGTTGTCAGAAGGCAGAGAGTGAATTTAAAGGAAGGGGCTGGAATCAAGATAATACCATTCAAAGGTCTGTCCCCTGTGATCTGCTTCCTCCAACTGCTTCTTCTAACTAGGGCCTATCTCCTAATAGTTCATCCAGCTATAAATTCATTAATGGGTTAATCTGTTGGTGGAGTTAGCATCCTTGTATTAGTTTCTTTTCTCTTGTTGCTGAGATAAAATACCCAATTCCCAAAGTTAATGGAGGAAAGATTTATTTAGCTCAGTTTATAAAGGTTTCAGTCAATAATCTGCTGGCAGGGTGGCACATGGCTGTAGGAGACAGCAAAAGCAACAAGAGAGACCTCTTTCCATCCCTATTATTGTATGCAGACTACCCTCCCTAGGGCAGGTGTAGCACTCACACCCGTAGTCCCAGCATTAGACCATGAGCTACCTCCAGAAAAACCTCTATGATTGCATGAAGCTTTGGGGAGACATCCAGACACAAACCATAACAATCCTCATGTTACAGTCACCTCTAGGCCCCACCTCTGAACATAGCTGCACTGGGGATCAAACCTATAACTCATGAGCTTTGGGGGAACATTTCAGATCCAAACCAAGCTGATCATTAAAAAATTTTAGAATTTCTTGTTTTGTTTTGTTTGGGCTAATAGTGGTCACCACTGAAATAAATACTTAAAGAGATTTTTTTTTTGTAGTTTATTACAAGATTACAAAGAAATGACTACATTTTTCTACATATAGATACAGTATTTTAAAAATAAACATATCATTATTATACAGATGCAAAATAATCTGTTACAACCTGCTATATAAGATTTACAAAGAAAGCTTTTAGCTCTTTCATTTTAGACATTCTAGCAGTCTTTTGCATGAAAAGTTCAGTAGACTGGATACACAGTATTCACAAAGCAAGCAAGGTTCATTTGCTCTTTAGTCAGTATCAGGCAACCAGAAATGCTCCCTAGTCAATGACTGACTAGATATAGAACTGCTAAGGAATCAACCCTGGTCACTGTCTAAGAGTAAAAGCAATAGAACATGTTGAATTTTTATATCCTGTTTACTCAAAAGTGAGAATAACTATGAAGTATTTTCTCTAACTCATAGTTCTTTGATATTTAATTTTAGCAACAAAAGCCCATTTCTATTTGGTTTAGAAATTTCAAAGACCATTGGACTGTGTTTTACATTTGACAGTTGTCCAGCGTCCATGTCATCTTGTTACCTATAATAAACTTCATTTTATCAGTAAGCTCCATTTCTGATAATTTAGGTCTATAACCATACTACCCAAAACATGCCCCATCTCATCTGATATTCACTATGCTAATTCCAGTGCCTCAGGATTGCAGTATAGATAAAAGAATTACTGTGGCTACTGCCACTGGCATGTAGCTCACTGGTACAATACTCTGTCACCATGCTTCCTCAGTTAGGAATACTGACTGTTCCTGAACTTGAAGTTTAACTGACATGTTCATATTAATGATACCATCTGAGCCAAAATATTGAAAGTATCGAAGTGTTACAGACCTAACAGGATAGTTGTTAATCATTTGAAATGTTGGAAGTATTATGGTATCTGCACTCTTTCAGGTGGTTATGTGGTTAAAATTGTTTTTTATTTAAGAGAAAAAAGACACAAAAGAAAGACAAAAAGCAAAGGAGACAACAACAAATCCAACACAATAACATTATAGGTTTACAAAACAAGATGGTAAGAATTTGACAATGGTTGCAATATTGCATATCTTTACCTTCAATAGGATTGTTTAGATTAACAGATATAGACATGTAAAATTGATCTAATCATGAGTATTAACTGTTCTTTTTCAATAACTAATGCATTTAGTAGTATAGTCATTTTAGCTATCGTATGTATACATATATACAAATTTATGTCTTTTTCCTTTTCCCCTTCCTTCTTTCCTCCTTTCCCCTATCCCAATTACTTTTCCTCTTTGAGCAGTTTCTTACCCTTACACAGTATTTATTGTAGATTTTGGATTGTATATACTTTTTCAGTTTCTTACACTAGGGAGACAATATGATATTTACACATGTGAATCTGATTTGTTTCACTTATGAGTATGGTCTCAAGTCATGTTCATTTACTTATAAAAGTCTCAATGTAATCTTTCTATGTGGTTAAATTTTTATGAAGTAGATGATCAATTCAATCAAAACTATCATCAGTTATCTTATTTGCTCTTACTTTTTTCTTAGAAAATTGAAAAGCTAGACTTAGCTGTTAGTTATTTTCATTCTACTCTTAGTAAATTTATTACTGATTCTTAAAATCATGTTTACATGTCTGTTATTGGGTAGCATAATTTAAGTGAATTTTAGTTATAGCTCAATCTCATAGAGTTCCTTTGAATTTCATAAGCAAATTGGTTAGTAGTACATTTCTTAACTAGAGATTAATTTCACTCATTATAGAATAAAATTCATGTATTTATTTATGTAATTATTATGTACCAGCTATATGCTATGAATTGTGCTAAACTGCAGTATATAATTTTCAAACTGCAGTAAGCCTAATTAAAATCATCTTGGGAGCTTGTTAAAGTGAGATTCAGAACTTTGCCACTTATTTATTTATCCAGTGCTTTGCCATTTATTTATTTATTTGTTTGTTTGTTTATTTATTTTTATAGATAGGGTCTCACTATATAGTTCAGGCTAATGTCGAGCTCACTATGTAGCCCAGGTTGGCTTTGAACTTGCAGTGATCCTCCTGCCTCAGCCTTCAGAGTGCTGGGGTTACAGACGTGTGCCACCATTCTCAGCCAGGACTTTGCCTTTTAACAAAGATTTCAGGTGTCGCTGTTACAGTGGTCTCAGTCTGCACTTTGATGAGCACGGTACAAGAAATAACAGATAATATCATATTAAATACCTTTGAAGAAATGACTTACAATCTTATGGAGACATTGAGGAAACAAATAATAGTTGATATCACTTGGGATCTGATGAGGCTATTTCTGGGAAACTAGGGAAGTCTTCTCAGAATATTTAATACATTAACTCAGTGGCAAATGTGATGGGACATTTTTGTCCCTTAGGGAACATTTGGCCTTATCTGGAGACATTTTGTCATGACTTTGTAGGAGAGGATGTGCTATTGGCATCTTGTGGGTGGAGGCCAGGAATGCAGCCGAACACCCCTCAATGTGTAGGAAAGCTGCCCACAACGAAAAATTATTAGACACAAAATGCCAGTAATACCATGGTTGAGAAGCTTTGCTTTAGCTTATTTTTCTTCCTCTCAGTGTCTGTTTCTCTTCTCCCTCAATGTACATATCTGTATTTAGAAAATTACACCAGTATAATTAAGATTAAATGATATTAAATATAATAATGGACAACTATTATAAAAGATGCAACAAGAAAGAAATGTATAAAGTAAAAAAATAATGAAATCTTTCCCCCTTACACAATTCTTCTAGACACAGAAGTATATTGATCATATTTTAATGAAAACAGTTTATAAAAGAAAATGTACAATGTATGATCCAATTGATTCCCTCTAATCTCTTAATTTGTACAGTTAGAATATTGACAAAATGATTTGAAATAGTTGGAATAATATCTAT
>RJWM01009243.1:23611-52254 GCA_004363535.1 Dasyprocta punctata
CGAGGGGCCCTTCTCGTTTTCCTCCAAGGTCCTGGGGTCAGGACCCTGGAAGGCAGTCCATATTGAGTCCTGATCGGTGCCTGCGCCACTCAGGCCGGGCAGGGGCCCCCCCAAGTCACTTTAAATAACACTACAGCACTTCACGGGTAGTATGTGTACCTTATCGTAACAAAATAATCCTGTGTCCTCCCTCCCATCCTGTATATCATTATTGTCATTCATTTCACTTATATATAAGCATAAATAAATGTATATACACATAAGATATGCGTGAAAGTATACATAATAGGATATAGTATTGCCGTTAATTATTTTGAATGAGCAATTAAGAATAGGAAAGTTTTTATTTTACTTTCACTTATTTCTTTTTTTCGGTTCTCTTCCTTTGTTTGTTCTATACGTTAAATTTCTGACCCAGATACCATTTTTATCCTATCTGAGGAACTTCTTTCAACATTTCTTGCAAGGCAAAACTATTGACAAATACTTCCTCAATTTTTGTTTGTCTGAGGAAGTAATTCCTCATTCTTCATTTTTGAAGGATAATTTCCCATGAAACACAATTATAAGTTGATAGCTGGTGCTTTCTGTCTTTCTCCACTTGAAATATTTCATTTTACCTTCTTGGTTGGATAGTTTCTAAGGAGAAACTGAATATAAATCTCATTGTTCTTTTGTAAGTAAGGTAATAAAGCCCAGGGCAAGGTGGGGGTGGGGATCTTTCAAGATTCCTTCCTTTCTTCCTCCATCCCTCCCATCCTTTTGCTGGGGACTGTGTATGCTAAGCTTATACTCTACCACTAAACTATACCCCCAGCCCCTATCTCTGATTTTCTACAGTTTGAAAATAATATGCCTTACTCAAGATTTTTTTTTGCCTTTCATCTTTGCATGTTTTCCAACCTTTGTATATGTATGGTTTGGTGTCTGACATTATTTTGGGGAAGATCTCCGTCAGTATTGTTTTCAGTATTTCTTTTGCCTCTGGTATTCCCGAGCCTTTTATAGTTGTACCATAGGCCTTGGCTATTTTTTTCCATTAATTAAAATAATTAATTTAAGATTTTGTCTGCTTTCAGTTTTGGTAGTTTCAACTATGATATCCTCAAGCTCAGAGGTGTTTTCTTCACCTGTGATCATTCTATTAATAATCCTATCAAAGACTGTCTTCATTTCTGTAGTAGAAGTGGAACTCATTATTTCTCTTTGGTTCTCAGAATTTCCATCTCAGGACTTACAATGCCTTACCTTTCTTGCATATTCTCTACTTTATCCACTTGAGCCATTAGCATGCTAATCATAGTTGTTTTTAATTCCTGGTCTGATAATTCTAACATCCCTTCCATATCTGATTCTGATGCTCATGCTTTATCTCTTCACACTGTGTTTTTGCCTTTTAGTACGCTTGTAATTTTTTCTTGATAACCAGGCACAATGCACTGAAAAGGAACTACTGTGAGTGAGCTTTGAATAATGTGGTAGTAAGGTGTGGCAGAGGCTAAAGTATTCTGTGTTCTGTAATTAGGCCTCAGTCTTTTAGTGAACCTAATACCTCTGGATTGTGAACTTCACAAATATTTCTTTTTCTTTTTCTTTTTTTTTTTTTTCTTTTTTTAGGTGATTGGAGATTGTTAGGCAGGAAATAGGTATTTCTCTTCCCCAAGTCAGTTACATTCAGATAAAACTCTAGCAGTTTAGGTTCTCGTTAAATTTTCTTACGAAGACAGACCTTATTAGGAACAAAAGTACTACTCCATTATATTTCCTTGTGATGCCTTCTGCTGGAAGCACAGGACAATTTTTCTCTTGTAGTTACTGTAAAAACCTGGACATAAAATTCAAAAACATGGGGAACCTCTATGACTGGGTCCCTCTAGAGTTTTTGGTCTGATTTGTCCACACTTAGCCTTTAGCAATTCCTCAATTACAGTTCAAATTTTCCTACCTCTACACTCTTCCCCATGAAAGTTTCTATTCTAGCATGTTGTAGGCCTGTCTATCTGCCTAGCTGTCTCTCCAATTTAGAGGCACCATTTTGGCCTGTGACCTTACTTTTCTTAATGTATCTAAAAAAGAATTCTTGATTTTTCAGTTTTCTACTTGTTGTAAGGACATTGTGGTTACTTCCTAACATAGGAAACCAGAAAGCATATATTTACAGAATCTGATGTACAACTTTTAAAACTTAGGTTTATGAATTTTTAATATTAAGTTTAAAATATGATTTTATGAATAGTATATCAATTTCTAAAAGACTAGAAAACTGCATCAAAATGTACTATGGTTTTAGCTAGTTGGGAAAGATTTGAGAACATCTCTATATATTTATGCTTTTCTATGGTGAATTTTTTCCTACAATCAGAAAAGTGTATAGCATTCAAAAAAGATAATCACCCTCAAAGAATCCTCAAAGATGAAATCTAGGTGCATATATATGAATGAAAGTAGAGAAAGGGAGAGAAATCTAGACTTTAGCAATGATAGGCTTGAATTTAGAAGTGACAGTGGAGATGAGAAGAGTTGTCTAGATTCTGTGGAGATTTGACAGAATCAATTTAGCTTGGTGAGTCCTGGCATTGAGAGTCTTGATAGGTGGTAGTACTGTTCAGTGAGATAAAAAACTAAGGATGAAACAGTTATGGGATAGAGATGGATTTAATTTGCTTATGTTTTGTTTATGATGCAGTGAGAATGGACAGTGGGCACTTGCGTGCTTACATCTGGAACTCAGGAATAGGTCTGTCTGTCTATGAAGATTTAGGAGTCAGTAGACACTTTTCAGTCCTGAATTTGAAAGAAATAATACCTTGAGTACTATGTTCACGGCCTTTGCACTAAGCTACATCACAAGCCCTAGATTCTTTTTATTTAGAGTCTCATTAAGTTGTTAAATTGCCCAGACTTGTGATTCTACTGTGTCAGCCTTCCAGAGTGCTGGGATTACAGGCTGGGATTACCATGCCTGGCACCAGGTCCTTTTTAAACTAACAGGCTATTGTATTTCTCTTAATATATGTAATGGAAACTAATTTTTTTTTTTTTTTTTTGCGGCACCGGGGATTGAACTCACAACCTCACGCCTGCCAGGGCAGGCGCTTAAGGCACTGAGCCAAACTCCCGGCCCTGTTTTTTCGAGGCAGGGTCGCATTATGTAGCTCAGGCCGGATTTGCTCTCGCGTTGTAGCCCAAGCCGGCCTCGAACTCACAACGCTCCGCCTACCTCAGCCTCCCGAGTGCTGGGATTAAAGGCATGCGCAATGGAAACTGATTTTAAAAGTCTTCTAATTTAATTTCCTGTTGAAAATTCAATGAGGATATGAAATAGTACAAGTACACTTTTCTGTTGTTTTCTTTAGGATTATGGGGCAACAAGTTGGTGTAAACTGTCAAGTTTTGTAGGGAGTTGACATTAGGGTCACTGTCTAACCCCTAGATTTGGACAGTCCACAATCCATTTAGACATTTGATTTAAACATCATAATTTGTATTTTTAGGTACATCTGGGCTTTTCTTCTGAGAAGGTTGAGTATTTTGATTTGGAATATTTTATTTTATTTTATTTTTTTGCGGCACTGGGGATCGAACTCACAGCCTCGCGCCTGCCAGACAGGCGCTTAAGCCGCTGAGCCAAACTCCCAGCCCTAGGTTTTTGAGGCAGGGTCGCACTGTGTAACTCAGGCCAGCCTTGTGCTCAAGTTGTAGCCCAAGCCGGCCTCGAACTCAAAATGCTCCGCCTACCTCAGCCTCCCGAGTACTGGGATTAAAGGCATGTGCCACCACGCCCGGCTTGGAATATTTTAGAGGAAAGTTAGACTGACTTTATATATGCTACAGTCAATATAATAATTATGTAGATGTTGACAAATATGTATCTAAACAGATTTTAAGACGTTGATTCTATTTATGTTTATCCTACCAATCTCTTCCATCTAACCATCTAAGTTCTTTTTTAGCTGATATGTTTTTTGATTAAGTCTTTGTGGTTTAGAGCTCTCTATGGCATGTCTAATTTAGTATTTAATTGCTCCGTGAATTCCAAATTAATTCAGTAGTATTCCATTTTGGTCTGCTGATGAAGCAAAGATCTCTTCAACGTGGTCTGAGAAATACTGTGCTGTGGCAGTTTGAAGGACCAGTATCATGATTTTGAAAACTTTTGAATTGTTTGACTTCCAGATTGACTTTTGAAATGATAAAAAGTCATTCTTAAAGTAAGATTCTGAATGAAAATTGTCAAGAAACAGTGTTCTCTGTCAGGTACTATATAAGGCAGTGATGGTGAACCTATGGCACACATGCCAGGGTGGACTGTTTGTATCATTGAAAGCTCTAAAATGTTTACCATCATTGATTTCATTGGTTGGCAGGTTGGATTAACAAATTTCTATGGTGTCTTCAAACTCCACATCATCTCATTGACAATTTTATATCTTGAGTTAGTAGAGAAAATGGGTGTTTTCGTAAATAATTGATTGTTAGTACTTTACTCTGTAAAACCATTAATGTAATCATGAGATGGAAGATGAGATCTCATAACTGAGATTTTTAATGCTAGCATTGTCCAAGTCACATATTCTTAAAATAGTTTTAGAATTTTAGTTTCTTGTCCCTTTGTTTCTCGGTGCCCTGGTTCAGTAGTACTGAGAACAAAATTTGAGTTCTAATGGGCAGAGAAATAAACAGGATCAACCTTGAGACTATGAGACTCCAGAACAGTGTGTGACACAAGTAGTGATTTATCATTAGGTATTTACCTATGGTAATGTTAAGGCATAGCATCTAAAAAGACAAACAGCAAAACCTGACATGGTCGATAATCATAAGTCCATAGTTAGAGAATTCCAATCAATCCTACTAAGTCTTAAGAATCGTTTATCGAAGAACTTAGGTCAGTGTGAGACAGGTAAACTTTGTTGTGATTGCTGTCTATCAAAATACTCAGTTTTGTTCTTATAAAATTCAAATGAAGAATTTTCTCTTTCTACTCCTGGCAATGAAAACCTGGATACGAATATTAGAAAAGTACCTAAAAAAATGGGTAAAACATTTTTAGAAATCTTTTAAAACTTATGTCTGAAATAATACTGATAGATCTGAAATGTTTTTATAAAGCCATAATAGTAATAATTGAAAGCAGGTAATCTGAAAGGTATGCATTTATTATAGTTTCCCCATTGGGGGTTTCTACTGAATCCATAATTTACTACTTTTACTTTTCCAGAGATGCAGAAGTTTCTAGCACTTCCCATTCCTTCAAGGAAGTTTAATAAGCTCCCCTTGTTGTTGCATACAGCGGAGACACCAGAGTTGTATAACCAGTATAAGGATTAAATTTCAGCCTTGAGTACTAGTGTTTTTTTTTCTCTGTGACTAAATAATAAGTGTGCATAAGGCACTAATGCTTTATTACAAAGGAGAAAGTTATTGAAGAAAAAGGACTTGTGCTGTTATTTGAATTGTAAACTAAAGTAAGGACTTTTTTCTGGAATATTATTTTTACTTGGAAGAATGGGTAACAGAAAAAATTATGGTTATTCAGTCTTCTGTATATGGCAATTTTTTTTTTTAATTTAACAAAGTAAATGTACCACTTTTAAACCACTGAAGCCAGGCATGGTGGCACATGCCTGTAATCCCAGCACTTGGGAGGCTGAGGCTGGAGGATTGTTGTAAGTTCAAGACCAGCCTGAGTTACAAAGTGAGCTCAAGGCCAGCCTAAACTACACAGTGAGACCCTGTCTCTAAATAAATAAATAAATAAGTAAACAAATAAACAACTGAATAAGAGTTGTCTATGATAATATTCAGGCTTTCGGCAGAAAAATGAGATCATGAAAATCTTTTACTCACTACTTTTATCTTTATAGTTTCTCACTGCTTAAAGATTTTTCTGATGGAAGAGGTGGTAGTATAAAAAATGTGATTTTTTTCAATTTTTATATTTTATGAGTACATGTTTACAGTACACAATGATCACATTCTTTGTGGGAAACTTGTAAATGTACGTAACACATCGCAGTTCTTTTTTCATTCCTTTCTGCCCTCCCTCCAATCTTCCTGAATTTCTTTGTTCTATTCCCATTTATAAAAGATCTGTCTCTTTACTTCCTATCATCTTTTATTTTGTTTATTTCTAATGTGGGTTTCTTGTATAAGAGTAACATGTAGAATTTATTAAAGAGGCTGTATTTCTTCCAGTGAAGGTGTTTGGCACTTTTGTCAAAGATAAGGTGGCTAAGTGTGTCTGGAGTTGTTTCTGCATCTTCTAATCTGTTCCATTGATCCTTGAGTCTTTTTGGATTTTTTGCCACTACCGTGCTGTTTTTTATTACATTAGCTGTGTAGTATAATTTCAAGTCAGGGATTGTGATGCCACCTCCCTTGCCTTTGTTGCCCAGTGTGGTCTTTGCTATTCTAAATCTCTTCTGGTTCCAAATAAATTTCAGGATTGTTTTTTTCTAAGTTTGTGAGATATGCTGTTGGTATTTTGATTGGAATTGTATTAAATATATATAGCAATTTTGAAAGTATGTTCATTTTCACTATGTTGGTTCTTTCTACCCAAGAACAAGGGGTATCTTTCCATTTTCTGATATCCTCTTTGATTTCTTTTTCCAGAGTACTGTAATTTTCAATGTAAAGACCTTTTATTTCCTTCATTAGATTGATTCCTGTTTCATTTTTTATGCTATTGTGATCATTCATTTTTGTATCATTTTATTAAACTAAGCTTGCTTTTTTGTTAGTATCTTCTGTAAACTCACTTTTTGTTTTGTTTATTAAGTCCAATATCTGTTTTATTACATCTTTGAGGTCACCAGGTACCATATTGACCCATTTTTTATCCCCCTGGTACCCTTTCAAATAACTCAGCTGTGTGGCTTTTGATTTCCTCCTTGGTCCTCAATAGATAGCCTTGAGGGAGTTAGGAGTTTTGGGAGGCATTTTGTTGCCTGTCTTCTTGGGTTTCTATTGTTTTCATTTGTTTGCTTACTTTGTGCTGAGACTTGTGGGTTGATGATGGTGTAAAACTTTGTTAGTAGTTTGAAGACCTCTTAGTATCTGCTTTTCAGTGATGCACTCTGGGTGTAGCTAGTTATAGGCCTTTCCCCAAGATCTTACTATAGAGAACCCTTTCCTGAACTCGTTGTGGTCCAGGAAGGTTTATAACTGTAATCCCAAGGAGAAGTTATTGAAATTCTAATGAGTTAATTCCAATCTACCATTTCCAGTGCAACCCACCGTGAGAGGAAAGACACTAAGACATATATACAGTTGTGGGAAGCCAAGGGGTCCTAGGTCCAGCCAAGATGGTGGTTCACCAGAACAAAGCCATCACCCAAAGCCCAACTTGAGTTTTATTAATTCTCTATGAGGGAAATGGCTCCGTGATGAATGACAATGAGAGTGGTGAAAAATACGGGTAATACGTGACTGTTATTACCATGAGCTGGGCTAGGTAAGAGTTCTGAGATCATAACACAACTGAGGTAGTATCTAATAATTTGGGGTCAGTGCTTCAGTTCTGATGTATAATCCTTTTTGCCCTGGGAAGTCATAGCCTCTTTCTCAAGGCTCGGTCCCAGCCAACAGTGTGGAGCACGGCTCTCTACCCCATGAATTTGGGGAGTCACTGGGTGGAGTAACATTGACCTGTCGCTTTGCTTCAGAGATTACACATCCACTCCTCAGCCAGCCCAATTCACATTGCTTAAAGCCAATTGAAGGAACAAAGAAAGAACCTAGCCAACTCTGTACGTATCAATACATGTACATCAATACATGTACGATAGGGCCAAGTTTATCCAAAATGGAGATAGTTGCTTTTCTTTTCAAGGAGAGTCATCTCTGTGGTTCACCACATCTTACCACCTCCATTTTTCTTTCAGAGGGAAAGCTGTGGTGTTTTTGGCACAGCACCCAGTTCTCCAGGAATTGGGCAGAAATATTGTTAATGACGCAGAGACCATCTAGATATTGGCATACAGAGAAAACCTATTAATAGTAACAACTATACCATCTTGGCAATAGCAATAACTCAGTAATAGTAAGTGTCGAAGACAAATTGGATATTGACATACCCTAAGGAACAGTAATGTACTGTCCTTTATTATAGAAAGCAGATCTGTAATTATAGTATAAACAGTAGAACAACCAAATATTGACAAAGTAAGTATCTACTAAATGTAACAATTATATCTCTACTAATAATAGAATAGTATTCAACAGTAAAAAGAAAGTATATATATCTTTAAATATATATAAAGCTTAATGGTTATACTAGTAAGAATGAAAGGAGTGGGGAATTGGAGAATAAAAAAGTAGAATTTGAGAAATTAATCAGTGGGAGATGAGAAGAAAAGTGACGTAAAGGATCCTATTGAGGAGTAAAAAGAAATTCGTAGTATTAGATAAAAGTAGCAGAAAAAAAACAAGCAGAGAAAAGAAGGAAAAAGGCAGCAACATAAAAGAAAAATAAGAAGGAAAAAAGTACTGCAAGGAGGAAAGAAAAAAGAAGAAAACAACCCCAAAAACCAATGAAGGAAAAAGAAAAAAAAAATTAAACAAAAATTTTTTTTCCTCTGCCTATTTGAGTGAGTAGTTTCTTTCCAGGTTCTGCGGTCTTGAAATCCAGAAAGTCACAATTTTCTCCACCTAGATATATGAATTGTGGGTTTGTGAGGTCCCCCACCACACACCCTTGCCCGTCCCTCCATACACCCCATACTGTGATATCAGCCCAAGCCAAGGTGTATCCTTGCTCATGTTGGCTGATGGGGAGAGCACTTAGCCTACTGGTCTGTGCTAGATGCAGGTAGTGGTTGGGAGTTCAAGCAGACATCTACACTTACTACTTGTACCTTTGGACCCAGCTCCCTTTGAAAGCCACACTGGCCAAGCCTGGTTTCTCACCACAGAGGTCAATACCTGTATCCTTCCCAGCCTGAGTTTAAACTTCTCAGGGGTTCGATGTCTATCCTGCAGCCTCTCTGCAGCTGTCTCCTGTGGCTGTATCTCACTCAGTCATTTTGGTAGAGTAACACTGGACACCCTAAAGTGAAATTGTTTTGTAACTGTTCTGTGACTCAGTCTGAAATAATCAATTCCTCCTGAAATGATGCCTGATTAAATTTTCTGGTCATATAGTGGGCACTGCATTGGGTTTCTTTTTCAACTCTGTCCTACCATGGGGAATGATTCACTTTCAGAGTCATGCTATTTCACAGTAGCTGTGGGCTTTATTTGAGGCTACTACAGCCAGCCTTTTCTGTTATTTCTCCCTGGAGCTGCTGACTCTTTGGGCCTACTTTTTCTCTTAGAGTATTGACCTTGTCCCCAATCAGGTCAGTCCTTTGGTCAGTGCTTCTGTTACCCATGCCAAGGGAAACAAAGCACAGAGTAGCCTGTCAGTTGCAGGTGGCTATAGACAAGGAGTGGAAACGGAGTTGGCTCAGGACAGGTTCTGTCAGTATGGCATTTGCTCATATGGGTGGGTCTTGAAGATGTGATGGGGCAGGTATTGGATAATGAAATGTATTAGCATCTGCCTAATTCAGAGAATCAATATTTTACAAATTGACCAAAGTATAATGTTATAAAATCATGTTTGGGTAAAAGATTCATTAATTGTACATGATAGAACAATGGATGTTAATGACCAAGTATAAATTATTTTTACTTTGTCACCAATATTTTACTTTTTGGTTTACTTCTTTTTAAAATTAAAATATGGAATGCTTCATGAATTTTCATGTTGTCCTTGCTCAGGTGCTATATTAATCTTCTGTATATCATTTCAATTTTAGTATATGTGCTGTGAAGGTAGCATACAAGCATTCCCTTTTAAGGTTAAGAATAATACAAGAATGACCCCTTTACTCCATTTAGTGAGTATCAATATTGAAAGTCCTAGCCAACATACCACTAATAAAAAACAAAGAAAAATTAATGATTGGAAAAGTGAGATGAATATCTGTTTATAAATGCAATTGACTTTCCATAAAATATTTTTGTTAGACAGGGTTTCACTATGCAGTTCAGGCTGGCCTCAAACTCACGGTGATTCTGCCTCAGCCTCCCGAGTGCTGAGATGACAGGTGTAGGCCACTATGCCTAACCTATAACATACATTTTAAAAGGCAGTATAACTTCTATGAATAACAAAAGTAGAATGCATAGGAATAAATCAAAGAAAATGTGAGTATGATGTGCATGGAGAAAATGGTAAGACTGAAATATATTGAAGGCCTAAATAGGTATGCAGCGGGAGCTACCCAATTTAGAAAGTGACTCAATATCGTGAAGATATATGTACACAGTTATCTGTAGATTTATGTAATTTCCATCATAATTCTAACTGGATTTTTCAAGGAACTTGAATGTTAGGACAAATGTGTGGTTCCACTATATGAGGAATATGTAAATTTATAAAAACCAAAAGGATAAATGTTACCATGTCCTGGAGCAGGGGAGAATTGAGAGTTAATGTTTAATGAGTACAGAGCATTTTTGCTTGAGATGATGAAAAGTTCTGGAAACGACATTGTGAATGTGTTCAGAATTTGTCACAATTTTATTCCTTTTTAATAGTGAACAATATTCCATTGTATGTATGCACCACATGAATTCATTCAAGCAGTGTTTTCTTTAGGGGTGCAGACATAGATTTTGAAAAAGTAAAGGGAGGACTAACCCCAAATTCTGGAGGAAGGAATGGGAGGGATACAATTTAAGAAGAGGATATGCTGCATTTAAGGTAATGATAATGCTTTATTTCTTATGCTGGGTATTAAGTACAAGATACTCATTTTATTAATAGAGTACTTACATTTCATACTTTAATATGTATGATGTATTTCATAATTTTTTAAAAGTTCAAATGAGAGCGCCATAAGTTGCATTTTCAATGTCTTGTGAGAAACCTGACAGGTGAAGTATTGGTATGTGACAGAATCTTTGAGAACATTCTATGTATTAAAGCTCTGAAAAATAAAATCTAAGTAAGTTTCTGCTGTTCCTCTGTCCCCAGTTCCATTATATAGGAGAAAGAATTAAATTTCTAGCATGTGGTTTATTTTTTGTGGTATTTTAATGGAGAAAGTCAAATGTTTTAATAGAAGAGGCATTATGCATTTACTTATCTTGGTGTCCATAATATATAAAACAGCATATAGTGAACTATTTTGTAAGAAAACTCTAAATAATGAGCAAGAAATACCCTCTTTATCTTCCTAGTAAACTAAAGAGTATTTCATTTAGCTGCATTGCTTGATTTCATTATGTTATATATATCATGTTACTAGCTTTATGTAGAAAAAAGCAGCAAGATTAACTACATGAATTTTTGGTAAAATCCAAGAGTATTTGTAAAAGAAAATCCTGAATCACATTAGAATGCATTTATTCATTTTATATTAGTTTGTTCCTAATTAGAAAAAAATAAGATCATTTGTTTTTCATGGTCATATATATATATATATATATATATATATATATATATATTCATCTGTTAATTTTGTTACCACCTGAATCACAAAGAGAATACATTGAGCTGGAGTTCATTTAGGTACATAGCAGGAAAATAGAGAGCCATGCATGAATTTTAATAATACAGCTGTATCATTTTGAAGTAAACATTTTGTAATTGATTTGTGAATTTTTCTCATTTCAAGACAGGTGATCCTGGTTGGGTGACTTGTAATATTAGTGTAATAAACCAGGTTCATTGGGCTATAAAAATTAATGGCAACCTACTTTATGGTGATTATTAGGTATTTTCATTTATTATTGCAAGAATTTCTCTAGCATATATTTCTAAGATGGTAATTGGTTAATTATATGATAATGTGTTATTCAAGTTTACAGTACGCTATCAAATTGTTTTCCAAAGTCCTGTGTCAACTGAAACTTCCAGAAATACAAAAGTTCGTATTGTTGTATATTTTTACAGGAATTTGTTCAAATTTTAAAAATATATACCTACTTGAGAGTGTGAAACTGAGGTTTAGATACACAAAGACCTGTCAAAATAAGTGCGGTACAGCTGGATGTGGTGGCACATGCCTGTAATCCCTGCATTTGGGAGACTTAGGTAGGAGGATCCTGAGTTCAGGGCCAGCCTGGGCTACATAAGGAAGTTCAAGGGCAGCCTGCACTATACAGCAAGACTTTGCCTCAAAACAAAACAAAACAAAACAAAACAAAACAAAACAAAACAAAACCCCCAGTAATGGCTAGTGTAACATTTTAATCCAGGTTTGCCTGATTCTAACTATAATAACCAGAGTAATAATCATGAAAAAGTAGGCTGAAATTTTTATGTAAAATAATTTCATGTAAGTGCTTCCTAAAATTAGTAGTGGTAAAAGTGTTTGGTTGTTGGAGAGGACTGGTAGTGATATTGGTAGGTGGTAGTATTAGGATTCACTAGATTCCTGGGTCCATCTCTAGGTCTACTAATTTAGGATACATAGGAGTGGAATCAAGGTATGCCTGTGTTTTAACAAGGTATCCTAATTTTGTGTATTTTTAGTTTTTAAATAGACAGTAAAACTTCAGAATCTCTGGTTAACTGATATAGCTAATTGTACTTAGAATTTAGTAGATTTTTTCACTTACTATTTCTATAAGTAACTTACCAAACACTTAAAACTTCCTGTTTGTCATAAATGTGAGTTAAAAAGAAGAACTTTTCTACGTATTTTTGTTCTTAAAAATGAAGTTGACAGAATGTTGATTTTAAAAATTAGATTTTTGCTGAGATTTTGATAGATATTGAAATAAATCTATAGATAAGTTTAGGGAGAATAAATGTTTTGATGTTTGTCCAATTCACATACATAGTCTCTCTCCACTTATTTAGGTTGTAGTTTTGAGTACTTCTGAACAGTTTTTATAGTTTTTAAGATACAGATAATGAATGTATTTTGGTAGATTTATGCAGTGATGTTACTTTAAGCTTTTTGTGCCTTTACATTTTTACTTTTGAATTGTTCATTGCTTATGTATAGGCCAACACTAGATTTCTATGTATGGCTTTGTGACCTTGTACCATCACCTTGCTAAACCTGCTTGTCTGTTCTATTGATTTTTATGTAGATTCTTTGTAAATAAAAAAAATTAAAAATAAAAAAATAAAAATTAGATTTTGCAGGAACCATCTTCCAGCTGAACTTTCAAACTCGTGCTCATTTCCAAGTTACCTTATTTTTTATAGTTTGATAATTTGTTATAAAATTAAATAATTACATTAAGGGATCAGTGTCATACCTTATGAAACAGATTTAATCAAAACTGAAAATAATATGTGGCAGTTTCTGTGTCATGCTTTCAAACAGGCTTTAAATACTATATTATATGTAAAAGTTGTTAGCTATTCTAAAGGTACAATAAGAGATTATTGTTCATATCAGTATAATAAATTGATATTCCCTGATTGTGCTTTTTCATTTTGTACATTGTCAGAACCTTGGACCTTAATCTTACTCTTTGATTGACAGTAGCGCCCAGTGAAAGAACACTTGTATTGTTTGGGATAGTCACATCTGTTCGAATTGATTCAGTTGAGGGTATTTGCATATTCTTAAGTATTTCTTTCGAGAGGGCTTAAATCCTTCTCAAGTGCTTGATGCATTTCTGAAATTCATTCATAAGGTATCTACATGCACTAATAGTTCCGTATAATATTGCTGTACATAATCTGACAGATAAGACCACATTTTGAAACCAGGTGTTCTTTAGGGATGCTACATTACATTTATACTTAATTCTACTGGGCAGAAATGTCAAGTTTTTAAAGAAATCTTTTAATATTTTGATGAAATTAGTACATCTTTATCTGAGACAAATTAGTCAAAGGACAAATAGAGATTTATTAAACAATAATTCAAATGTATTAATGACACCTTTTCCTGCCTTTGTTGGAAAATAGAGTAACTTTATAGAAAACAGTAGTAGAACGCAAGTACATTTTTAAAGGTCCTCCTTATTTTATAGGAAAGGTTGCTGAGGATCAAGTTTCCTGACTTGTTCAAGGTCATACATTGGAAATTAATCCTTAAATGTTGCTTTTATTTCCCAAATCAGTCAGTCTTAAGGAATAATGTTATCTAACCTCTAATTTACATTATTATAAATTATCCTATATCTAAAAATTTCCCCTTGCTATTAGAACACAGTCAGGGATTATGTCATCTCTGAACCCAGAGATTTTTTATCATCTCTCTCCAATGTCTCACATATTGTTAAGGCCAGTCATTATTTTGCTATCCTCTTATTTATCTCCTAGGCTGTTATTCTGTAAAGGAAAATAATGAAAATGAAATGTTAAGTACTTCGATAGCAAACAAGTTTCATTTTGTGTTCTATGCGATCTTCCTGCCTAAGCCTCCCTAGTGCTGAAATTATAGGCATGCGCCACCATGCCTGGCTCTTCTGTTTCTTGTGAATTAAATATTCTGAGAAGAATTTTGAGATTGTGCTGTCAACAGTGTTTCCATGGACATAGATCAGAGAAACTGTTTCTTTCTTTGTATGTGTGATGGAAGGGAAAGGAAATTATGGACTGGCTTGATCGGAAAAGGTCATGGGAGGAAATGAAGCTCAAACCACAGGACACATACAATTTAGATTCTGTAAACCAGGCATGATAGAGCATGTCTGTAATTGTAGAAGTTTGGGAAACTGAGGCAAAAGGATTGTTAGTTCAGGTCCCACCCGGACAATTTAGTGATACCCTGTGTCAAAATAAAAAATACAGGATATAGTTCAGTGGCAGAGCACCCGTGCCACTGAACTATATGGGGACTGAACTGTATGGACACACACACACACACACATGCATACACACTCAAATTTAGGGAGAAAGCCTAGGCTGGGAGTTCCATAAAAAGGATTGCAGGTTTTTATAAAGGAGAAATATCATTAGATTATATTAAATCTAATCAAAGGAAAGAAAACTCTTCTTGAGTAAGTGCTGTTGCCTAGCCCTGTGCTAGATCCTCTTCTCATAATAATCCTAAAGACTTTCTGTTCTGGGTTTTAATTTTTTCCTCTTCCTTTCCTGATGTGTTTAAGATTGTTTTAATTTTAACTTGTTTTTGCCTAGGCAATCCTTTTTTGATTTTTAGCTGCCTTGCTTAATTACAAAAGGTGTGATATACCCTCATCACATTTTTATTACTGTGTTATAAAAACTCTCTGGAGCACATGCTTGTAATCCCAGCACTTGGGAAGCTGAGGCAGGAGGATCACTGAGTTCGAGCCAGGCTGTACTACATAGTGAGTCCGAGCGAGGCTGTACTACATAGTGAGTCCCTGTCTCAGAAAAGAAAAACAAAGCGATTAAACAAACAAACAAGATAAAAAAACTTCATTGGAGAACAGTTCTCCATTATTATTTGATCTTATTATTTAGCTATAAAATAACTCCAAGTAACAGATTTTTTTTTTTTTTCTTTTTTTTGTCTTTCAGGAATCCCCTTCTGGTCGAAGGAAAGCTCTTGCTACAAGCTGCATCAATATGAAACAGTATGCAAGCCCCATGCCAACTCAGACTGATGTCAAGTTAAAATTTAAGCCATTGTCTAAAAAAGTTGTGTCTGCCACCCTCCAGTTTTCATTATCTTGCATTTTCCTTCGGGAAGGAAAAGCCACGTAAGTTTCTTTTTTTTTAAATAAGTTGTTCATTCATGCTGTGTTTGAAAGTTCCATAGATAAATAGCTTTTGACTTAGTAGACTGGCAGTTGTTGAGTATCATATAGCATACCAATCATTCTTGCCATTTTTTTGTTTCAGAGGATGAATTAAATGAACTCCTTGTTATTTATAGCCTCTTATGATTCCAGAGAATGAGCCGTTACAGACATTACTTGTTTAAGAACTGGTATTCCTTCCTGCAACTAGGTTGTTAAGTAAATTGATTGCTAAATGAAGGACTGTATATAGTATGTACATTAAAATATTTAAAACAAAATGATTAAAGGAAACTCCAATTTAATGACTTTGCTTTTATTTGTATAACTCTTACATGCAGTACTGCAATGTATAACAGAATATAAAACTATAGTACTGTACTGTACATTATAATCAGCAAAAATTGCAGTACTGTAGAAACAAGGTGTATTGTACAAAAAAAAAAAGACATTGAGGCTCTATAAATGAGATGTACAGAACTGTACCCAAAAAAAGACAGGTTGGAAGTCTGAGTGGCAGGCCATAAGCCCAAACAGGTTGGTTGTTAGATGAGAAATGTCTGTATGTAAAAGTGGTTACAGCTGGTTTCAAATTTTAGGTCAGTGTTTGTTTTATGCTACAGTGTCTTCATTGTAGCAGTCTGTATTCTGAGGTGTGGACAGTTCAACTGGTAAAGCTGTTTAATGTAACCTGAGGCATGAGAGGAACCCCAAATGAAAAGTTTAAGAAGGATAGAAGAACTTAGGGGACTTTTGCTAATTCGTATTTCTTGTCTCAGCCTTCCAAAAATTGCTTTGGAAAGTACAGCCAGGTAAATTATTTATGGTGATCATTGTCCTTTGCAAAAATTACTTCCTAAATGTGGATGTGTCCTCTCCCTATAGTCCCAGGATTTAAGAGGCTGAGGTGGAGGAATTGCTTGTATCCAGGAGTTTGAGACCAACCTGGCCAACATAGTGAGACCCAGTCCCAAAACACAAACCAAACCAAACCAAACCAAACCAAAACAAAACTCACTGCTTAATCACCAAAGAAACATTGCATAAAGGTTTCCAGACTTAGTTCTAGTCCCTTAAGAGTAAAACTAGAACATGTATGTAGAATGAGGGAAAAGTAACATTCATCCTGGTTATTGTATCTTATCAAGGCAGGAATAATTGTATGTATGCAATCAGTATAATGAAAGAGTATGTATTTGAAGTAGAAGATGGAGGTGTAGGATAAATGGAAACACTATACCTGGAATTTTCTATTAAAGGTGAAGGGGGAGAGCTGGCTATGAACATTTCAATCCAATCTGAATCACAGTTCTGAATGTATTTCACCTAGTAGAATGTGGTCACTATAATTGGGCATGTCTGCTTGACTAATAAGGCAGTATTCTGTGCATCACTCAAAACAAAATGCTTGACACTCATCTTCATGGCAGCGAATGACTTGGTAGATAACAGCAATAAGGCCTCTGTCAGAGAAGTTGTATTCTGAGTGAGCATGGTTAATGATACTATCCAGAATAGAAACATTCTAGTTTTTTTATCTCAGGACCTTAAATTGTAGCCATAAATGTTGAGAAATTAAAAATAAAGATCATACCCTGAAATTTAAGCCAAATGAAAGGAAAGGAAACACAAGAAGAAATAAAAAATTCACAGAAAGTCTTTTGAGGCTGGACTTTTCTCCACTAAGCAGGAACAGAAGTGAATCAGCACCATTCACAGTAATGTGGGTGAAAGGCAATTCAGTTAAATCAAATGTCTCAATTTGAACTGAATAGGAATTATCTTAGAATATACTAAGTTCTTTTTTTCTTAATTTAAAGGGAATAAAACAACAATAAAGCGAAATGAAACAGCAATAGACAATAGGAAATCTACAATAGTTACTATACTGCATATTGTTGTCCTCTAAATTGTCGCTCAACTTTCAGCTTGCAAAGTTAAACAGTACACTTACTCTGAATCAGCTGGTTGCTGGGGAGGGGTTGTTCTTTTCTCCTCAGCTCATGCCAGTCAGCTCACAGGCGGGGCTTAGCTTCCTTCCTGGTTCTCCCCATTCCACACTTTGGTGGGCTCATAAACTCCCCTTATATCTCCTTCTTTGCTTTCTTACTTTTCCCAAAGAAAAAAATGTTTGGGGTCAAAACATGAAGAAATGAAAGTGATGGAATTTTACAAGTAACCTTTTACAGTGCTATATTTTGAAATTATGTCGTTATTATCTGTTACTAATAAGGGAATAATTTGTAAGATACTCATATTAAGTTAATATAATTATTTTTGTTAGTGCAGATTTTATATCACTACATTTATTTTAAAAAGGGGAAATAATTTGATTAACTAAGCTGATATTATATGAGATACAAAGTGAAGACTATTTATTTATTTATTTTGGGGGGTGTACTGGAAATCAAACAAACAACCTTGTGCTTGCCAGGCAGGTGCTGTGCTGCTGAGCTATATCCCCAGCCCATTGTGATGAATTTAAAAAAATAATTTAGTTTGCTAAATCATGCCATATTTAGAAGATAAGTAAATAATAACAGATACTACGTTGTAAAAACAGTTTTTCATTTTGACTAAATTTCGAGAAAGTATACCAAATTGAAAATTATTTGTGTGTAATATATCAGAAATATGTTTCATTCACTGTAGCTTCTTTGAAATTAATATATCAAGAAAAAATTATTTAACTTTTAGAGTATTTAATGTAAACCTTACAAATTTGTATGTAAAATACTTCAGAATTTTACAAAATTTATATTTTATCAAATATATGATATTTTACCTATAATCAGCCCTGGTTATTTTTCATTTTGTATTTCCTAAACCCAGGACCTTCACATTGATGTACATCCTTTAGCCCATTTTTTATTTTTTATTTTGAGACAGGGTCTCATTAAGTTGCTAAATTCCTCAGGCTGGGTTCGAACTTGTGATCCTCCTGCCTCAGCCTGTAATCTTCGAGTGATAGGATTATAGGCATATTTCACCATGCCTGGCAAGACTTGGTTTGTAAGGTTCTTTTTCTATGCAGCATTTCTTTGACTTCTGGGTGGTTATGTCCCCTTTGAAAAAATTGTACATTTAAGCAAGATTTAAATATTATTTGCTAGGGTTTGCCACTTTCTTTCCCACTAACCTATAAGCCCAAAAGTGTTCATGGATTTTAGATTAAGAATTCCTGCTGTAATTCCTTTAGAAAGTTTCAATACTTTAAAGTCCAGATCTACTGTTTTATGAAACAATTTTGTTACTAGATTTCATGTTCCGGAAACTATACTTACATTAAGAAAATTTTAGTCTTTACTAAATCTTCAGCACAGAATTAAACCAACTCCTTACCAGTTAATTTTTAATATAGTTTGCTTTTTATATAAACATGTCGTTTAAAAATTAATGTACATTTAAAATTTTAACATTCTTATACAACTATTTAAAATGATTTATTTACATATAGAAAGAAGGACTATACTAACATTGTAGATTGAATATCTTTTATCTAAAATGCTTAGACTTGTGGGTTTCCTTGAGATTTGGACAGCATAAAAGGAGAAGCAAGCCATAAAGAGCTTGCTGTCATAACTTTCCACCATAGCCCATGCTGTATTTCCTGGACACCATGTACTTTTATATTTGTTCTTATCCTTTTCTTTCTTTCTTTGGCCCAAGCTTGCATTGCAGAGCATTTCTCCCCAACTCTTCACTTTTGCTTTATTGAGTATACCTTGCCACTGCTTTTAAGAATATATCAAAACTAAAATACTTATTACCAGAAATGTTTCAGATTTGGTAATATTTATTTACATATACATAATATCTTGGAGATTGGACCCATGTCTAAACCTAGAATTCATTTATATTTCATACACACCTTACATGCCATACCTGAATGTAATTTTACACCATATTTTTAGTGCACTTGAATTTTGCATGTAACTTATCACATGAAATCATCAGGTATGGAATTTTATACTTGTGGCATCCTATTGGTACTCAAAAAGTTTTGGATTGTGGAATATTTTAGATTTCAGATTTTTTATTAGGGATTCTCAACATGTATTTTCTTAAGGAATGACCATTTTTCAAATAATACCATTTAATAAGCTGTATATGATATTTTGAATCATTGATGTAGAGATGAAGACATGCAGAGTTTGGCTAGTTTGATGAGTATGAAGCAGGCTGACATTGGCAATTTAGATGACTTTGAAGAAGATAATGAAGATGATGATGAGAATAGAGCGAACCAAGAGGAAAAGGCAGCAAAAATTACAGGTTGGTATTACTATATTAAAATAAAAGTTTATCCTTTTTTTGCAGAATTGAAAAATTCATTCTTATTTCCTAGGAAAAAACAATTCCACTAACGTATTTCTTTCTTTAAATTTTTCTGATATAATATACCATTTAGTTCTCTAAAAACTTTGCATACTGATTATGACAACAGATTTTAGCAGTTTAAGGTCAAGTCCAAGGGTAGTCAAAAAACAGAAGATATCCCTGAATTATATTATAAAGCAACTTACATATCTTTAATTTCTTTTGTCAATGTATGGTTGAAACCTCTGTAATACAGATTGGCCTTGAAGGGATGACAGGACAAAATAAGAAGATACATTGGTAGTTCCTCTATATCATGTTCATTTATTCACATGAATTATATAAATATTCTGTTTTAATTTTATATATATACAAATTATATATTTTTTTCTTTGTGTATCTAGAAGTTTTTATGCAGCTGTCACTTCTAGTTAGTTTGATCAAACTACTAAGATATTAAATGGTTAGAACCTCTTTATTCATTGGTCAGTAAATATTTATTGGTGATCTGGGTGTAATAGTTAAGAAATTGATGTTATATTTTCATTATTAGAATGAGAATCAAGCACTATTTAAGTATTCCTTTCAGCTAATTAATTACTATAAATTTCTGGGTTTATATCTGTTGACTTCTGTCGTGTATTCACCAAATTTCCTCTGCCTCAAATCCTTTTATCAAGTAGGGTATTGATCTCATGGATCACCACTTAACTCTTTAGACAGAAAGATCTTTGACTTTCTCAACTCCAGAAACCTTCAGTTCTACTCTACTCTTAGGAATCTGTCATAAGACAATGATCAGATTCGTGTTCAGTAGTAAATGCTCTGTCACATGGAAATTTTGTGAATTATTATTTACTATTGCATTTTTTGACCAAGAGCGTTTAGGAAAGTATGTTTTACTATTTCTTTGTGTATTTCTAGTTTATTTACTTTTTGTTTAATTCAAATAAAATTTAAAAATCCTTGGATTTCAATTTGTAGGAAATTTTTACTGTTTTTCTTTGTAGTCTAGGTATATGGCATATTTTAGAAATGTTCCATAAATACCTTTTTTACATATGTGTTTTACTTATAAGATTCAGTATGAGATTAAATTTCATATTTATATTGGGCATTTGTATTCTTACTTTGTTGTAGAGTTTTTCTGTTAAAGACAATTTCAGTGCTGAATCATTAATCATAATTTATTCTCAAAGCTTCATTCTTGTATTTATTTAAAACCTTTTTTTTTTTTTTTTTTTTGTGGTGGTGGTACTGGAGATCGAACATAAGATCTTCACACTGAGTTACATTTGCACCCTATTTTATTTTTTCATTTGAGACAGGATCCTGCTAAATTGCTCTGTTTACTAAGACCGGACTGAAACTTGTGATCCTCTTGCCTCAGCCTTTCAAAGTGCTAGGAGTACAGGCATGTACTACCACACCTAGTTGTAACCTCA
The DNA here is from genome assembly GCA_004363535.1 of Dasyprocta punctata. Lineage (NCBI taxonomy): Eukaryota > Metazoa > Chordata > Mammalia > Rodentia > Dasyproctidae > Dasyprocta > Dasyprocta punctata. The sequence continues at coordinate 45,070 of RJWM01009243.1, forward strand.
GTTACTTTAAGTATTTGTCTTATAAATAGTATGTGGTTGATCTAACCTTATGCTTTTGTCCTTTAATAGTTATATGCCTTGATAACAAATATACTTACTATCACATACATTACTTTTTTTGTGCCCAAATAGGGGCCTTTTCTTATTATTTTTTCTTGACTATCTCTACATTTTGCTACTTTTAGATTTTTTTATTTAGACATTTTTAATGGAGTAATTTGGAAGTTATATATATCCTATTTACATTTTAGAATAATATTTTATGAAAAAATAAACTTAACAGATAAGTGAATGATCCTATAAATACCAACATTATATTTATTTTTATTAGTACATGTTCACAATGCATAATGATTACATTCATTTGGGGGAATAAAATTAAAATTAAAACAGAATTTGTCATCTTTTTTGTTTGTTTTGTGTTTTTTGTTTGTTTGTTTGTTTGTGTTAGGGAGTCACTGTGTGTCCCATGCTAGCTTTGTTCTCATGATCCTGCCTCAGCCTCCCAAATACTAGGATTATAGATGTGCACCAAAGCACCTGATTTCAACTCTCCTTATAAGGATATTACTTTTAATAAAATATAGATATAATGAATGCATTCAATAATAGTTCGATTTTATAGCTAAACACTCAGTGCTTAAGCATGTATATATTCCTTATTTTCTGAAATTCCTACAGGAGCAATAACATCATTATTTTCAACAATGTAAAATTCCCTGACCTTAATTTAAAAAACTCTTACAATGTAACATGATAATTCAAGATTGCTTTGGAATAGTATTTTGTGTTACTACTTACGTTAGGTTTCGTTTGTTTTTCCTGTTTTATGATACTCAAGCTGGAGACTTTGTTCTAATTATCTTTTCGTCTCTAACTTCTAGTACACTTTCTAGAACATATTGCAAATTTATTATGTATTAATGGAAGGAAAGTAGTGAATGAATGTAAGACTTCCTTCTTGTGTTGTAGCTTAATTTTGATCAGTCTATCTTGTCGTCTTGTTCATTTGTCCTTAAACATATTCTACTTTATATAGGGTAAGGTGTTTTTATTTTGTGGAAGGAATATATTCTGAAGGAATATGTAATTCAGAGCTCAATAATTTTAAGATTAGTTTTCCTAAAGTAGTGAATGTAAAATGTGAGTTGAGGTAGCAGGGGTGGGTGGGGACAATGGTTAACTACATGTGTGTTGTAAGTCAGTAAATCCACAATTATTGTACGTTTTTTGCTTTGATGTTACATGTTTTTCCTCAACATTTTCTTTATATTTGTGGAGTGTGGTAACTTAAATAATTGACCTCCCCTGTCGTTTTATTTAGCACATAAAAATTACATTCCAAATATACTAACTTCACCACTTTTTAAATATTGAGGTGGATAATTAAGAAAAGATACTGAAACTTAATAAAATTACATAGGTATGCTAAGAATAAACCAAACACTTGTGTTTCATAAATATGGTACAAAGAAAGCATGATGGACATTTTTATTTATCAGACAAAATGGCAAAATTTAAATACAATCCATACTTACTCTTCTTGCTAACTTGGAAACAGCTGTCAACACAAGTTGTCAACATGATTTTTACAGAGGAAGAATCATTATTTTAAACTGTCCCTCTATATTGATAAAAATTACATTGGTTATATTGTTTCCCCAAGTAAGCTTGAAATTTCTTGAGGTAATAGGCTTCTAACTGTTGTTTTGTATATATCTTAGGTTGATACCTGGAGGCTATTCATTAAACCTCTAGGTGCCATATTGGGGTTGAACCCAGGGCCTTTGTGCTGAATTATATCACAGACCCTTTTTTATTTTTTTTTAGTTTGAGACAGGGTCTAAGTTGCCCAGGTTGGGCTTGAACTTGAGATTCTCTTTCCTCAGCCTCCCAGAGTGCTGTGATTACAGCTGTGTATCATCATGCCATTTAGTTAGTAATATCTTATGGAAAGTTGCTGTTAAATCAACAAGAATTGCCAAAATATGTTGTCTAAAGTCAAAGTCTTTGCTAGAAGGTGAAAGTGAATCTATAGTATCTATATTTGTACTGATCAAAAATCACTACACTGAGCTTGGCACAGTGGCTCATGCCTGTAATCCCAGTGCTTCAGTGGGCTGAGGGAAGAAGATCAATTCAGCAAGATCCTGTCTCAAAATAAAAGACTGATGTAGCTCAGTGGTAGAATGCCCCAGAATTTGGTTCCCAGTACTGAAAGAAAAGAAAAGAAGAGAAAAGAAAAGAAAAGAAAGTGAGAGGAAAGGGGATGGGGAAGGAAAGGGAAGGAAAAGACAAGAAAGGAGAAGGAAAAGAGAAAAGAAGAGAGAAAGAAAAAACTCCTTACTTGTTCTGTCAGAGACATACTTCTCTACTAATTAGAAGTGTATTTTGGGAGTAGCTCTCAGATAGGAATCTATGATTGATGCTGCATGTTTAAATATATTCTATAGAGATGCAACACAAGTGAATGGGTAGGATTTTTAATTATAGTTGTAAAAATTCCTGAAATGTAACAACAGTAATAGACCTTGGAATTAGAGAAAAACAAAGTCTCTTAATGGAAAGTTACTACAACCAATAGTAGAAATTATATATGGTTTCAAAATAATTAGTGCCTCCATCTCTATGGCAAGTCACAAGGCAATGTTTGTCAGTATGCCTATCACTGAAATTAATGTTGAATTGTGTGTATGTGTTTATGTCCTTGTTTTTTGTTTTTGAGGTACTAGTAATGAAACTCAGCCTCCCACGATAGGCAAGCTTTTCAAATCTGTAACTAATCTACCACTGAACTACAATCCCAATCCCCAGATTGAATTTCTGTGTATATACCAACAAGAAGGAAACAAAAAGGACTCTCGCAATTATGACAAGGTCCAATTTAATATGCCTCAAAAAAATTAGGTTCAACTGATGCAGTTTATAGGAACTCAGAAATTATAAGGCACCTGGAAGTCCTCTGATATTTTTGTATTTGTTGCAAAGATCACCATGGGGTGTACTCAAGCTCCATCAGACATTTAAACTCACATGACCAGAGCAGGCCAAATTTAGTATTAGGTTCACATAGAAGGATATTGAACAAGAAACATAGCAGGATATTCCTTTTTTTTGGAATCTTACAGCAGTCTAGATGCTGTTCTTTGTCCTCTACCAGCAGATGACAACTTAGATGTAGAAATACAAGATCCACATAGTTGAAAGAGGGATTGCTTTGGCTGAAAATTCCTAGATGTGACTTCCAAAATGCGTGGAAAAGACATGCACCATTAGATGAGTCTGCACATTCAGAGCTCAAAGTTCTTTCCATCAGATACATAGTCTATTCAGAGTCTTACCATTCAGATATAATTTATCAGTCCATATTCATTTTTACCATAAGCCATGTTATCTGATGTTTGTTAATCCTTTTCTCATAGTTGATAAAGTTAATTTGGGATAAGGAAGAGAGAGTGGCATATTGGCTACTGTCTGGGAACAAAATCTAACGGCACAGATGGGAGTACGAGAGTTACCAGTTACAGATTTGAAGAGCTAGAGTTGAATGGTATGACTCAGGCCTCTGAGATTAAATGTTCTACTTTCTAGAACTTTGAATGTGGAAAGGTAGGTTGCCTACTTTTGATTAGAAAATTCCTTAGAATAAACATGAGACTCTGGTCAGAGAATACAGCCATTAGTTTGCTTCTGGGTTTTACCCAGGCATCTACCCTTCAGTACCTAGGACATTCATCAGCAAAGTCATAGCATTGTTGTGGACTCAATAATATAAAAAAATTGAAATGACTTCCTATTTTGGAAATTGGTTAAAAGGATAAGCATTTCTGGAAAGCTACATCTGTTATTTAGTCTTTAAAATTAGTAAGTAAAGCTGGGCGTGGTGGCACACACCTGAGGCCAGCCTGTGCTACAAAGTGAGTTCAAGGCCAGCCTGAACTGCATAGTCAGTCCCTGTCTCAAAAAAGAAAAGAAAAGAAAAGATTAGGAAGTAAGGGAAGAAGCAGAGAGGTGCAGTAGTTCTGATCCTTGAACTAAAATGCTTCTAAAGTGCTGTAGTTACCCTGTTTAAAAGAAATTTGAAACCCTCAGATAAGAGACTAAAGACAGCAGGAATTCACCTTCACAATTGTTTAGAGCTTGAGTGTGTTACCTCAGAAGACACAGACTATAAATTCACTACTTTCTGAGTTACTCTTCAACTTTAATGTAGTTCATTTGCACTAATTACAATTGAACTTCGTCTAGTTTCCCACAGCTTCTATTTCTGGGAGAATTTGCTGGTATTGAAAACTCATATCATAGACTGGGATGGAACTCTAAAGAAGTTAGAAGAAACCCTCTAATATTTAGGGAAGAGCCAGAGACAATATTCTAAGTATCAAAATGAATTATCTGAGAGTATATCCTGGGAATTCAAGGTTGGTTTAACTATATTAACAGAATATGAAGGAGAAAAATCATATAGTCAGCTCAACAGCTGTAGAAAGGAACTTTTTACTAAATTCCAACTTTCTTAGCAAAGTATAATAGAGGGAAATTTCTTCATTTAATAAGAGAATTTGTGAAAAGCCCCAGCTAACATCACACTTAATGGTAAAATACTGAAGATTTTTTCCCTAAGATCGGGAACAAAGCAAGCATGTTTATTCTTTTTTTTTTTTCCCAGCACCAGGAGTTGAACTCACAGCCTCACGCCTGCCAGACAGGCACTTAAGCCATTGAGCCAAACTTCCAGCCCTAGTTTTTTGAGGCAGGGTCGCACTATGTAGCTCAGGCCGGCCTTGCGCTCACGCTCACGTTGTAGCCCAAGCCAGTCTGGAACTCACAACGCTCCTCCTACCTCAGCCTCCTGAGTGCTGGGATTAAAGGCATGTGCCACCACGCCCAGCTCAAGCATGTTTATTCTTACTACTTTTGTTCAGTGTTATGCTAGAAGTCCTAGCAGAGTCGTAGAATATAAAATCAATACAGAAGAAGCTACTATATTTTTGTATATGAACAACAAGCATTTGGAAGATGAAATTAACAAAGTAATTCCATTTACAATAGAAGTAAAAAAAATAGACTACTTAGAAATAACAAAAAATATGAAAAACTTCTGCAAATTGTAATATATTACTGAAGTATTTCTTAGTTAATAAATGGAGATATATTCTACACTGATAGAGTAGAAGACTTAATATTGTCTTTTTCCAAATCAACCTGTAAATTCAACTCAGTGCCAATCCTAATCCTAGCAGGATTTAAAAATGTTTGAAAAGCTGATTCTGGAATATATTTAGAAATACAGCCCGCTTGGGCTACAACGCGAGCGCAAGGCTGGCCTGAGCTATATAGTGCGACCCTGCCTCAAAAAACCAGGGCTGGGAGTTTGGCTCAGTGGCTTAAGCGCCTGCCCTGGCAGGCGTGAGGCTGTGAGTTCGATCCCCGGTGCCGCAAAAAAAAAAAAAAAAAAAAAAAAAAGAAATACAGAGGACTTGAACCAAAAAATCTCGAATTTAAAAAAACAATTATAATAATAATACTTGATATTTAAGACTGACTATACTGCTTAATAATCAACATACCTATAGTATTGGTATAGGACAGACAAATAGATCAATAGAATAGTTCCTGGGAGTCAGAGCTCAGCCATGTCATCATGTGGGTAAACAACTGACACAATGTACTGCTGCTAAACTATGATGTTTGGTAAGTTAGGTATATTAAACACGTTTTCAACATATAATATTTTCTGCTTATAATGTAAACTAATCACAAGTCAAGAAGCATTTGTAATAACCATGACATAAAAATATCTGTAAATTAGATTTCATCAAAGTTAAGAATTTAAACTCATCAAAATAAACCATTAATAAAATATATGGATGTGAAAAGTTAGTCAAAAGCATATTTATCAGACACATGTCTTGTTTTTAGAATAAATTTCTTAAATGTCCTGCTCAATAATAAAAAGATAAACACCCTTTTTTCTTCAAATATGCATAAAGATTTGAACATGTGGTTCATGAAAAGTATAATACTACTGGCCAATAAGTACATGAAAAAGTTCCTACCAACACTTGTCAGTGCTGATCAAAGAAATGCAAATTAAAATCACAATGAGGTATGACTCCATACCCACTAGAATGTTTAAAATTTAAAAGATTGGCAATTCCAAATATTAGGAAGGGTGTGGACTAACTGAAATTTTCATCCATGGTTGGTGGAATGTGTAGCCGTACAATCATTTGGGGAATTTCTTGCAACACTAGATATATGACTACTCTGTTGACCCAGCAATTCTACTTCTTGCTGGTTACCCAAAAGAAATAAAAACTATGCCCACAAAAATTTTACACAAAGATGTTTATAGAAATTTTATGTATAATAGCCCAAATGGAAACAGGAGAATGGCTAAACATAAGGTAGCTTACTCATGAGTGGAACACTATGGAAAGAACTTTCAGTGTGCTCAACACATAGATGTTTCTCAAAACCATTATGCTTAGTGAAAGGGGGATTACTTAAAAGAGTATGTTTTCATTTATGTAACATTCTAGAAAAGGCAAAACTAATCCTATATGAAAAACATCAGAAAAAATTTTTATCAGAATAGTGATATCCTGTGGCTGTGGATTGACTTAGATAGCAGAGAACTTTGGGAGCTGATGTAAATGTTCTGCATCTTGGGTCACATCAGAATATACATTTATCAAAATTTATTGAATTGTACACTTTAAAATTTGTGGGCTTTTTCATGTGTGTATAAATAAAATACTAGAAGGTAATTATAAAAAAATGCAGTAAATAATGTTAGATTAGAAAGAAAATAATTTCCAGTTTCCTAATTTGTTGATCTACTGTTGTGGCATGGCTAGTCTCCAAAGATTGTTTCCCTAATGAACCATCCCTCTGAATAGTCATATTCTTTTGTACCCTCCCTCTTTGTCTCAGAGCTATCCCTCTAAATCATTTTTCATGAATAAAATACTGTGAAATACTCTTTATGACTTGCAGAGCTAAGCTTTATGATACCTTGTAACTTGGGCCTTTGGTAATAGATGCTTTAGAGGATGAAAGCTGTCATGTAAAAAGTGTACCTACCCTGGGAGTCCACTTGGAGAAAGAAGGGTGTCTGGTCAGCACCCCACTGTTCTAGTTTTCCCTAGTGAAATTACAAACATGTGAGTGAAGAAGCCA
>RJWM01009244.1:0-68966 GCA_004363535.1 Dasyprocta punctata
CTCATTCCATCTGTTTGGGAGATGTGTTCTCTATTATTATCAAATTGATTAATTTTAGGGCTGAGTGAGGTAGAAGGATTGCTACGAGGCCAATTTAGGCTATATAGTGAGTTCTAGGCCAACCTGAGCTACATAATCAGATGCTGTCTCAAAACACCAAACAAAACAAATAGGGACTTAGAAATTTTCTCTATGCTTAAATTATTGAAATCTAAAGTTAGACAATATTTTGACTCTCTTCTCAAACATTACAAGGGCATTGGCACACTTAGTCTTTGTCTCCTGAGCCCTGGATGTTTGTAAAATCTCAAGTTTATAATCTGAGATTGAGAAGATGTGCTCAAGCGTGACAGTCACACTCGTGGTCTGCTCAGTCTAACTGCCTTCCCTCTGTAGATCCCATACTTGCTCGACAGATCATTGATGCATTGAAAATGTCTTATCCAAAATGTTCAGTGAAAATTCAGTGAAAGTTTACTTAATATATCCAGTGTAGACTTACATAGCAGATAGACTTTTCTGAGGAACCCTGGACTTCACGGGAAGTAGCAGAGATTATTATCCAGAGTATGCATGCTGCAGAGCCCAAGGGAGTTTAGGGTAAGAGAAAGCATTGCAAGACCCAAGAGAGAACTGTTTGTTTTGATTGTTTGTTTGTATGTTTGATGCTTGTTGGAAGCTGTTGAAACTGGAAATTGACCACACATGCAGGGCTGTGGCATGACAGGGGCATGGCCGACCCAAGAACAAAGAGACTCAAAGGGCAAGATAAGGTCATAGCTGAGGACAACTGGTTCCAGCTCCAATTAACTAAACAAAGACTAGCAGCAGACATTTCACTCCTGTAGTGAAATGCAACATGGAGCTCTTCTCTTGAGATATTTCTCCTAAACTAACATAATCTGTTATTTGGAAAAGTTCTTGAGCCACTCCCAAGGTCTGTTCAGTTTCCTTGTTTGAAAACTAAATAAATACGGGCCACCCAGAGATATTCCTTGCCTTAGCCACCGAGTCAAGAACTCTGCAGAGGGTTTTGATCCTCCTGGAGCCCTAAAATAATACCACCTGTCTCATTTATTTAAGCCTTCACTGTACACTTGTTTGGGAGATTGGGGATCTAGGCCAGGTCCCTGATAGGTACTGGGAATTGAACTGAGGACCTTGCGCTTACCAGGCAGGTGCTTATGCCACTGAGCTGTATCTCCAGCCCAAGAGAACTTTTGAAACCGAGAGAACAGTGATGCCAGGGGTTTATCAGAGATGACACCAGTTCATTAATGGGTACTGTGAGTCAGGCACATGTTCTCATGCAACTGCTCACCATCCTGGTGATTCATGTAGCAGGCTGCAATTTTGAAAGTTCTCGGCCAGAGCTCCTGGCACAGGGCTGGGCATGCTGGCATATGTCTGTAATTCCAGCACTCAGGAGGCTGAGGCAGGAGGGTCACTGGAGTTCAAGATCAGCCTGGACTACAAAGTTGAGTTCAAGGCCAGCCTGAACTACATAGTGAGACCCTGCAAAAAAAAAAAAAAAAAAAAAGGTCCTGGCACAGCACTTGTGCACATGAGCCTTCAAGGATCTGTGCAGTTCTAATCATAGGTGAAGTGCATGAGGGCCCTTCCTGAATCTCCAGCTTTATTTATATACTTGTTAGGATTATGACACAAGTGACACCACTTGATTCTGAGAATTTTCCTTGTACTTTTGTGATTAGACGCTTTGTTACTGCATGTTCACATTTCCAGAACCAGAGGTCTGCCTGATCTCTCCAAATCTCTATTCTTTTATATTAAAAAGATTTAATAGCTGGGTGTGGTGGCGCACACCTTTAATCCCAGCACTCTAGAGGCTGAGGTAGGAGGAGCGTTGTGAGTTCGAGGCTGGTTTGGGCTACAATGCGAGCCCAAGACCAGCATGAGCTACATAGTGCGACCTTGCCTCAAAAAAACTAGAGTTTGGCTCCATGGCTTAGGCATCTGCCCTGGCAGGTGCAAGGTTGTGAGTTCGAACCTTGGTGCTGCAAAAAAAAATAAATAAATAAAAAGAGATAATAATAACTATCTCATAGAGTTGTTTGGGGGAATGAGTGAAAAAAATATAATAAAGCATATGTATCATATATGTAAAATAATCTAAGTGAATTTAAATATGTAAATATTTGTATACCCACATCTCTATAAAGAGACTACATACAGCCAGATAGCCCCTCCTGTGAAGTGGCAGAAGCCATGCTGGGTCTGGGAGAAGCACTTCAAGAAGCCAGTTTGCCCTTTCAGTAAGCTGAGCAAACCATTCAGGGCCCAGGAAGGCAGAAACCAGTTCGCCCTTCCCTTGAGCCGACCAGTGTGTGGGCTGAGAATCAAGAACTCCCCCCAACCCCCCAACCCTGTAAGCAACTGGTTGGTTCAAAGGACAGGCTGAGTTGATAGCAACTGAGGAACAAAAACAACTAAATGCTTGTATTGTTTGATTGACTTTGCAGGCCTAAGGTGGTAAGCATTATAGAAAATATAGGGATTTTCCTTCTGTCTTGTTTTTAAAATCCAATATTGTTCTCACTGTTTTGTTTTGTTCCAATTTATTATTTTGTTTTATTCAATATTCTGCTTTGATTGGCTTTATTGTTTCATTTTATTTGATTTTACTTTGTCTGATGGAATGGACAACTATTCTGAAGATAACAAGACATGTTATGGTAGCCATTGTTGATTTCCTATTATCTTGCTTCAAAGTTCTGTACCAATTTCACTCCTTTGATTGCCTTTACTCTGTTTTGTTTTGTTGGGTTTTATTCTCTTTAAAATAAAAAAATTTTAAAAGAGAAACTATGTGCATACTCAAATACGCTTTTTTGTGGGTTTTTGGTCTTTTGTTTTGTTTTGTTTTTGAGACAGAGTCTCACTATGTAGTTCAAGCTAAACTGGCCTTGAACTCACAATATAGCTCCAGGTTGGTCTCAGATTTGCAATGATTCTCCTGCCTCAGCCTCTCAAGTGCTGGAATTACAAGCATGCAACACAATACCCAGTTAAATGCGTTATATTTTAACACATTAGAAACCAGCTTGTTTTCTGAACTCACTCATTTTGGACCAACATTAGAATAACTGTCCTCCCATTTTGGTTAACGAAAGAATACTCTGACATTTCAAGGTAAAACTTATTTGCAACTACTGAGCTGAATAAATCAGGTCTGGGTGTTGTTTTTGTTTTTGTTGTGACACAGGGCTCACTATGCAACCCAGACTGATTTTGAACTCGCATCAATCTTCCTGCCTCAGCTTCCTGAGTCCTGGGATTACAGGCATGTGTACCACCACACCTGGCTATTATGTCCCTAGGCCGTAAGCCTCTCTACTGTCATGTGGACGCATCTGTGTCAGGAGATCGGGTCTTTCGAGGCTTTCATATCACTTTCTCTAAGGCGAACACCCTCAGTTTCAGCTTCCCCCAGCCAAGAGCTGTCCTCAGCATTTTATATGCATCACATCATCTGAACTCCTTGGACCCTGGGGTTACTGCCCAGTCCCTGGCCTCCCCATCCCAGGGGCGATCTCTTCCACACTCTTCCACACTTTCCACTCCGTCTTCAGCCCAGCCTCTCTCTCCTCATCCACACTCAGCTCTTGCTACATCGCTACTGATTTCTGTGTTGTAAATGCAACGAGCATCTTCCAGTCTCGTTTTCTTTGACCTTTTGTCCTCTTTCCACATAGCCGAGCACTCTGTCCATCATGAATCACTCTTAGCACCTGCGAGTCCTCTTCGCCTCCCCCGCCTGCCCCACTCCACCTAATCTATTACCAACTCCTGTTAATTTTATCTCCTAACTAGCTCTACTCTGTTCATTGCGTTTGTGTGGGCTCTTTCAATTTTTTAGATAAAAATCGCAGTTACCCAGGTTGATCTTGAACCTGTGATCCTCCTGCCGGAGCCTCTCCAGTAGCTGATATCACAGGTGTGCATCACCACACCCGCGGAACCTGCTCGCTTCCAGCTCCCTCCATTCCTACTCCATTCTAAACAACCATTACTTCTCTAAATCGTGGCCTCCTAACTGGAGTTTGAACTTCATTTCACTCCCTAAATCTGTTGTCAGTGAGAGAGATCTCTTCTAAAAGCAGGTCAGCTCATTGTCCCCTGCTTAAACTCTCAACAGCCTTTTGATGATTTTAAAATAAAAACAAAATCTGCGTAGGGTGTGGTGGTCCATGCCTGTAACCCCAGCACTCAGGAGGCTGAGTCAGGAAGAGTGCAATGTAGCTTAGAGTTCGAGTTCAAGGCTGGCCAGGACTACACAGTAAGACTCCCTCTCTCAATAAGTAAATAAATAAATAAGCAACAAACAAAATGGTGTGGGCTAGATCCTGCTTATTTTCCCACCCTCACTTGGCTCCTTGCTTCCTTTTATTTTCTTCCCACCTGTCTCCCTAATCTTCTTTCTTATCTTCTACCCCAGGACTTTTGCACATCGCATTTCCCCTTTTACCTAGCTAGGTATCTTCATTCTTTAGTGCTCAGTGTAACTCAGAAGTAGTATAAATTGATACTCAATTTTCTGGAGTTTCTGGACGATTTTAAAAATTACATTGTCTTGGTATATGTTGGCCATTTAAAATGCTACCATGGCATGGGACATTGAAGTAGTACCGACTTTGGTGTATACACAAAGTAGAAAGTTAACATAAAATAATTTGAGTATGATAATCATTGCTTTCTGCACAGATGAGGATCAAAGACAACCTTGGAGATTCTTGGTCTGCTGCGACTTGGAGATGCCTGTCTCACATTTATTTATTTATTTATTTATTTTTATGGCACCAGGGATTGAACTCACAACCTCACTCCTGTCAGACAGGCACTTAAGTCACTGAGCCAAACTCCTGGCCCTGGTTTTTTGAGACAGGGTCGCACTGTGTAGCTCAGGCCAGCCTTGCACTCGCGGTGTAGCCCAAGCCGGCCTCGAACTCACAACACTCCTCCTACCTCAGCCTCCCGAGTGCTGGGATTAAAGGCGTGCACCACCACGCCCAGCTATGTCTCACATTTATAAACACAGCTATACTTGGGGATGTCTTCTTTAGGACTGTGAAATACTAAATGTGAATAAGAAAGTTTTCCACAGAGCTGTTTCTTCCTTGTAAAGTCTTTTTTTTTTTTTTTGTTACCAAGAGTTTGATACAATTATATCAAACTCACAACCTTGCGTCTGCCAGGCAGGCGCTTACGCCACTGAGCTAAATCCCCAACCCTATGTTTTGAGACAGGATCTCACTATGCAGTTCAGGCTGGACTTGAACTCACTTTAAAGCCCAGGCTGGTCTGAAACTCACAATTTGATCCTCCTGCCTCAGCCTCCCAGCTGGGATTAAAGATGTGAACCACCACACCCAGCTTTCTTTGTAAAGTCTTAAAGGTTGAGCCAGAAAAATCTTCCTGAAATCCCTCATCCTATCAGATCTCTGTGTTACAGGTTCTTGTAAAGCTCCCTGCCATTATGAGTAGCACTTGGCACAGTTCCATTTTTTTTGTTGATGTAATTACTCAACTGTTGTTTACTTCCCACACTAGACTGTAAGCTGGTTTTCCTTATAATTATATCACAGTGCCTTGCACAGAGCCTGGCTCCCCGTGAACACTCAACAAATGCTTGTAAATGAATGGTCTCAGGATAACAGGTGCTATCAAGGTCATGAGGGAGGTTGTTCTTGTTTGTTTGTTTGTTTTTTGAGACAGTCTTACTATGTAGGTTTGGGTTGGCCTTGAACTCACTGTGTAGCCCAGCCTGGCCCTGAGCTCGAAGTGATCCTCTATCTCAGCCTCCCGAGTGCTGGGGTTACAGGTGTGTACCACCACATCCAGCAAGGTCCCTGCACCAATGGGCTGGGGAGGGCCCTTGCACGTGTTAAACAAGTGATCTAGCACTGATGGTACTGTGTAACCCCAGGTTATGTAAGGAAGAAATCGAGACTCAGAGAGATTAAGTAATAAACCCAGTTAAGTGGTTGAATCAAAATTGAACCTGCCTTTCTGAATCCAGAGCCTACAATGCTAAGGAAGCACTCTGCTTTCTCAAGTGGACCAGACATCAAAACCAGACCTACTAGCAGACTTTTAGAAACAGCAGTTTCTGACAGCCACATTTGTATAGTCTGGGGATGGGGAAGTTAAACAAATAATAACAGGCAGAATCCTGAGAATCAGAACAGAAGCCTAGAATACTAGAACTGGGTAGGGTTTAGAAATCCTCTGATGAGAAGGAACTATCTGCCCAAGCCACACAGCAAAAGTGATAGCAGGTTTAGAGCTAGAGCTTCTTAACTTGAAACTCAGGGCTTCACAGCTGAACTCTAATTTGCCCATTGGCCTCCTTTCCCGGGACAGGAGCTGTGGTTCAGCAAACCAAGAACAATGGCTTCCAAACTGTTTTGACAATGGTCAATTTGTGGTTTGCTAAAATGGGCAGGACACTTCTCACTTTCTAGGATAAAAACTCAGTATTAGTTGGGCCTAGTGGTGCATACCTGTAATCCCAGAACTTTGGGAGGCTGAGACAGGAGGATCACAAGTCCAACCCAGGCGATTTTGAGACCCCCATCTCAAAATAAAATATAAAAATGGGGTGGGAATGTAGCTCAGCATGAAGGCCCTGGGTTCACGCCCAGTACCACAAAACAAGCAAAAATACGTTTCAGTGTTATTAATTACAGATTGATACAACTGCAGATTTAGGGAAGTTCCTACACATCTGCTTTAGCAGCAAGAGTATGTCTGCTTCAGATTTGAACTATGATATCTTGCTCTGCCCCAGGCACCTTGTAAAGCACATTAACTGTATTACCTTTTCTTGTTTATACAACTCCATCAGGAAAGTATCATGACTGAGCCCACTTTACAGATAAAGAAACTGAAACCAGATGAATTAATCCAAATTTACAGAGTTTATGAGAGACCCACTGGAGGTTTGACTCCGATTACTCTAGCTCTACATTCTTAGCCACTATGCTGTGCTTCTTCCAAAACAATCATGCTTACGTGTATTAGGATATAGTAAACTTATTCTTTTCCATAATGTCTGCATATTATATTTATCATTTTATTCTTTAAAAAAACTAGTATAATGAAAACCAAAAAAAAAGATATTCTTTATGTTCAGATATTGAGAGATACATTACCATGGCCAAATAATAATAATAATAACAATAAATAAATAAAAATAACAAACCACTGTAGACTATGTATGATCTTTTATTGTACTATAAAAGGTACATATATACTTCTGAGGGGATATACAATAAATTGTTAATTGGTTGAGGAGACAGAAGTAGCAGCATTTTTACTCTTCATTGTCCTACTTTATATGCAATTATGACTTGTTTGTTTCTTTGTTCATTTTAGTGGTACTTGTGATTGAACCCAGGGTCTTCAGCCTGAGCTATAAGCCCAGCCCTTTTTATTCTTTTATTTTGAGACAGGGTCTTCCGAATTGCTAAATTGCCCAGACTAAGTTCAAATTTGCAATTCTCCTGCCTCAGCCTCCCAGAGTGCTGAGATTACAAGCTACTTGTATAATTTTTGAAGTTAAAATATAAAGGCTGGATGTGGTAGTGCATGACTGTCATTCCAGCACTCAGGAGGCTGAGGCAGGATGATTGCCATGAGTTTGAGGTCAGTTTGGGCTACATAGTGAGTTCAAGGCCAATCTCAACTACCTAGTGAGACCCTGTCTCAAAAAAATAAAACAAAAAACAGTATAGTTAAAATATATATTATATATGTAAGTGTACCTCATTTCACAGCATAGTTAACTCAAAACCTCAGTTAAATTAATTCAAGACTAGCAGCAGCAGGCCATGGTGTAAATGCCTGTAATCCTAGTGACACCAAAAAATGAATAATAAGTGTAAAAAAAGACTAGTTGCAATTTAATCCCCCTCTGCACACTCAAGTCAGCACCCAGGACAACAAAGGCAAAGTAAGAGAACGGCAAAGCAAAGCAAGCCCTGGTGTCAGACTGATCAGTTCCCAGCTTCTACCACTCCCCAGCTTTCTTTACCCTCTGTGAACCTCAGTGTCCTCACATGTGAAATGAGGCAGCAGCACCTCACACAGAGGCGATGAAGATAAAAAAGATAATGCAAAACCGGGTGTGGTGGTGCATGCTTGTAATCCCAGCACTCTGGAGGCAGAAGCAGGAGGATTCCATGAGTTCAAGGCCAGTCTGACCTATGCAGTGAGTTCAAGATCACCCTGAACTACAGAGCAAGACCCTGTCTCAAAAATAAATAAATCAAAAAATAAGGCATGTAGTGGCCGGAGTTGCTGGCGCACACCTTTAATCCCAGCACTCGAGAGGCTGAGGTAGGAGGAGTGTTGTGAGTTTGAGGCCAGCTTGGGCTACAACTCGAGCCTAAGGCCGGCCTGAGCTACATAGTGCGACCCGGCCTCAAAAAACCAGGGCCGGGAGTTTGGCTCAGTGGCTTAAGCACCTGTCAGGCAGGCGCGAGGTTGTGAGTTCAATCCCCGGTGCCACAAATAAATAAATAAATAAGGCATGTCAAGCACCTCTTCTAGAGCTCAGCAGTATTGTGTGGTAACACTATTATTATTCACTGACAACAAAACATCCTTCCCCCACCACAGAGGTTCCAGTTACACCTATGCTTCTGTGATAAGAGATGTGAATTTGCCCACAGTCAAGTGGCAGTCAGGCTGCAGGTAAAAGGGAAAACTGACACCTTTAATGTTTTCAATCTTCACAACACCACTGAGGTGCCCAGGATCTCCAAATACCTGAGTTACCAGCTATTTTTCCAGTGGGGGGAGGCTACGCTTGCATATATATGCGAGGTTGGGGCTAGTTTGAGGAGCAAATGGTCCCAAGGTTGGTTGAGTTCATTTCCATCCACATTTCTGTCTCCAGCCCTCAGTCAGGAAATTTACAAGCTTGGGAATTTTAATCAACCATAGGGCTTTTCCCAGGCAGCTTGATCCAAGGTAAGGCTGAAACCACAGTGGGCCACAATCCCTTAACAAAACTTCTGAAATATAAGACACTCAAACTGGAAGTTTGGAGTTTAAATCAAACCCAAAAGTGCTCCACATCCCCAGACCTTTCTTCTCCTTCTCCTCCTTCTCCTTCTCCTTGTCCTTCTCCTTCTTCGCCCGCCCCATTCCTTTTCCTCCTCCTCTTTGAGACAGGGTCTCACTAAGATGCTCAGGAGAGACTTGAACTTGGGATTTCTTGCCTTAACCTCCCAGAGGGCTGGAATTAATTACAGGCATGCACCATCATGCCCAGCTTTGTTTTTATTTGTAAGTCTGTGTTGAACTAATTTGGAAGAAGACCCTGACCTGGTCAGTCAAGAGGTTATTTTATGTCTTTATTGATCTCACAGGGATAACTGGCCCTACAGTTTACTGGAGAAACAGTGACGTGTTTGATTGGCTGGTGCTGCTCCCAACCTCTCGAAGGGTTTTGCAGTTTACCATAATGCACCATGCCACACCTTGTTAAAATCAGAAAAATTCTGAATTTTGGAGAAGTAACTAGCTGTAGGGGGGTTTAAACCATAGATTGCATATCTGTATTTTCAGAGGGGATTTCAGATCTCTTGTGTTCACAGCCCAGCGTCCTCCTATCATTCATTACAGTGTCATCTGTGAGAGAAGAAGCCCTAAGATTTAGAAGGCTCGGGGGTCCGCATGTGATGTCAGCACTACGGACAGCGACACAGAGCCGTCGAGGTTGCAAAGGATTCTACTAATCTGGGTGTCAGGGACTAAGTTTTTCCTGCTTAGAGAGAAAAGGACACGACGAGGCTCATCTGAGAAATGCAACCAATTGTTTTTTAATAGTAAAACACAAGGTATGGGGGCGGGAGTGTGGGAAGAGTTGACGTGGTCTTAGTAGGGGAAATAAATGTGTTTCTTATCTTTCTCCACCAGCTGGTCCCAGGCTCTTCTCTTCTGACATTATTAAAAGCCTGGCAGGTACTTTGAATGTTTGTTTCCATCAAGTTGCCTTGCCGTTTTTATCTGCAAATACTTCTGGCTAATTTGTTTTCCTGGCTGTTCTCTGTTTTCCAGCCACTAGATTTTTCCAGCCTCACCTGCCCAGCAACCAGGTAAATGGGTAAACTTGTTAGGAATGGACAGGAAGTTCTCACTGGACTCCTGCCAGCCTTGGTCATTCTAACAAAATGTGCTTGAGCTGTCATTAGGTCCCTGAGGAGGAAAGAGGGGCATAGTGGGGTGGTTTCCTTCCCTTCTAAGTGGAGTCATGTCCAGTCTCAGTGAAACTGAGCCTTCTTTTACTGAGTTCAGTGCAGTGTGTTAGATCACAGAAGGCCTTAGAGCAGGATTGTTGTTTGTTATTCGACAAATA
This sequence comes from Dasyprocta punctata, assembly GCA_004363535.1. Taxonomy (NCBI): domain Eukaryota; kingdom Metazoa; phylum Chordata; class Mammalia; order Rodentia; family Dasyproctidae; genus Dasyprocta; species Dasyprocta punctata. The sequence goes on from RJWM01009244.1 coordinate 10,388, forward strand.
TCTATTGTGTTTCTACTTATGTCAGGCATAGGCTAGGTGCCAGGGATAGGACATAGCCCCAGCTTCTTCCCAGAAACCCAGAATCAGGTGAGAGAGAGATAAGTGCCATGGTAGAGAAAATACAGCCTACCATGGGAAGCCAGACAAGGGGCATCCAACTCAGCCTGAGGAGACATGGAGAAAGAAACACCTGAGCTGAGCTTTAAAGATGTGCAGAGGAATGGGATAAGGGATTTCAAGGGGGAAAGAACAGTATATTCAAAGGCAGGATGCTTGGTTTGGGCATGTTGCTCAGTGGTAGAGGGCCTGCCTAGCAAGTTTGAGGTTCTGGGCTTAATAACCAGTGCTGAAACTGAAACACACAATGTCTCACACATACACACACACACACACACACACACACACACACACACGAAACTCTCCAGGAACTGTGAGGAAATCTAAACTTGTCAACCTGTCATCTCTTTGTATTTGTATGTGCTTGGCTTTATTCCACTGCTAAAATAATCCTTTCTCTGATAACCAGGGCCATGTCTTATATCCTTTTGCAGCCCCAGAACCTATGCTATTCCCTGAAGATACACAGTAAATGCTTGATCAGCGGCTATCCATGAGAAAGACCTCACACATTACAACTACAGCAATATACATGGTGTTGTAGTCAGGGGTTGCAAGGAGAACAATTATACACAAGACACAGAATTTATAGTATTATTCTTTGATGGTCACCCAGAGTTAATTACAAGAAAGTAGAGGAAATCTGTCCACAACACTAAAGACCAAAGGAAATCCAGTCGAGGGCCTGGATCCCACAGTAAGGTCCTGCATGAGTTCAGCTGAAGACCTAGAGCCCATGGTAATGCCTCCCATGAGTCCAACTGGAGGCCTAGAACCCCCAACAATGACTCGTGTCAGTCTGTTTCATGGATCTGGGCTGGGGAGGCCCAAAGGTCAGTGGTGGAAGCTAGAAAGTCTATGCCAGTGGAATGAAGGATCTGTGCCAGGAGATTGAGAGTTCTGCTGTGTAGCTAAGAAGCAATGCTCAAAACAAGGACCAGGGCTCCCTGGAAAAGTACCACAGCCATCCTCAGCGACAATGGGGTCCCAAGCTTCTCTTATGAGAAGAACAGACAAATACATGTCAGGAAGCCAGCATGACAAACCTCCTGGAGATTAAATAGCACACATCTTCCCCTCCAGAGCCAGGAAGCCATGCTCAAGGTAAGGATCAGAGTGCCCCCAAAGTGAACCACAGCCATTCTCAGTGACAAGGTCCTGAGCTCCTCTAATGAGAATGGCCAAATTCATATTGGGGAAGCCAGCATGACAAGCTCCTCTGGGGGAACCAATGACTCCAAACAACACCACTTAGGAGAACCCACAACACCTTATTCTTCCTCTCCACATCTCCTTTTATGCTGGCAACAGTCCTCACGTGGGCCATCTACATTTAGCACCATGCTGACTTAATTCAACTGGTGTTAAATTGACCACCGGTTTTTAATCCATAACAATCTACCCCTGGTCAACTTGATAACCATACACATTTCCTTAAACTATAGTCCCTAGGGGCAGATTTGTGAAAGTTAACATGTCTTGGTCTATTGAGATTTACATTAATACAACAATTACATATATAGAACTCTTATTATACTCATTCCCACACCAAAAGCAAAGTATTCAAAGCGTGACCAAAATTTTAAGGTTAGAACACAATACTTTGATTAATTAACCTGGTTACAAACATATAAAACATTGAAATCAAATTAAAAGAACAATTACAATCACAGTCCTTGTTTCCCATTAAATTTTAACATGGCACGGCAAGACTGAAAAACAAGAATCTCCTGCAATTCAAATATACTCTTCCCTTCAGGTGAAAGACTTCATTTTTCCATTGTCCTGTTCTTCTAAACAACTATTTTCTCCTCTGTTTCATCTTTGCAGCCCACAGTTCCACTGGAGCCTTCTCTCTGGCTAAATCTTTTAAATTACTCTATTGGCTCTTTGCTCTAAATTTCCAACATAGATCTGGTCAAAAGCTTTCAAAAGTAACCATGCTACCATTCCAACTGTGGACTGCACTGAAATTTTTCTGCCACCCAGGTAATATCTCTAAACACAAGCAAAATGCAGACCAATCTTCAGCCAAAGTGTAATATACTACCTGGAATTTAGCTGCTGATGTAGTACTCAATAAAAGCCTCCTGAGCTTCATCTTTTGTGTGTGTGTGTGTGTGTGTGTGTGTGTGTGTGTGTGTTTTGAAATAGAGTCTCACTATGCAGTTCAGGGTCACCTTGAGCTCACTTTGTAGCCCAAGCTGGTCTCAAACTCACAATGACCCTCCTGCCTCAGCTTCCCGAGTGCTGGGATTACAGGCATGAGCCACCATGCCTGGCTCCTGAACTTCACTTTAACTGGCATCATTTCCATCAGTACTCTGACTTTCTAGGCTCAGACCAGAGTCTCCAATATCGTTTACAGCATGCAGGGGCTGTCTCTTTGGCCAGTCTCTCAAAATCTTTCCAAATTAATTTCCAAGTCTCTTAAGCCAAATGGCCAGGCAACATTATAGCAATGACCCCACTGCTGGTACCAAAATCCATTATTAGTCAGGGTTTTACTAGAGAGAAAACAGATATGACGCTAGAAGTATGAATGTATAAGAAATTACAAGATTAGCTTATGATGGTCAGCCACAGAGTTGGATAAGGAAGCTTGCAGCAGGTGTCTGCACACCAGAAGCCAAAGGATTCAATCCAAGGTCTGGAGTTCACCACAGTGTCCCATGCAAGTCTGCACCAGGAGGCTGATGGGTCTGCAACAGAAGGCCAAAGGGTCTGTGCAGGAAGGCTGAAGAGTCTATGCTGGAAGGCTGAAGGATCCGAGTCAGAAGCCGAACAGCCTGCACTGGAAGCCAGGAGAGGATGTCCAAGCCAAAGGCAAAGACTGGAGCTCCTCTGAAGAACAGAACCTCATCCATCCTACCTCCTTTCTTTTTTTTTACCATCCAGGCAATGAGCCGACCTGGGGTGGGTCTCCTACACCCTAGGGTGTAGAATTGCTAAGCCGATTTAGTTAAACTTCTAAATGTCTCAAATTGACACAATCAATCAACCACTACAGATGGTTTGATAGTAGAAACCAGAGCACTAGAGTAGAAACACACCCCCTCTATGGCTCCAATACTTGCCGTACTACCTGCAGAAGGAAGATCTTTGGCCCAAGAACTCGAATGAACTGCGGAAGTTATAATTGCTCCTGTTCTCCCAGCGCCGAAATTCTCCACAAAGTGTGTGACTGAGCAAAACCCTCCTGTGTGTGTTCTTGAGATCAACTTTGAGCTCAGAACTGACAGTTGTCATCCCAGTGATGTTTTTTTGAGCTGCTGCTTTGCTATCTAAAAAAAAAAAAAAAAAAAAAATGGAGCTTATTCCTGGTGATTTACTCCAAGGCATAATATGAAGAGTAAAAGAAGGGTAATCAGATCCATAGCAAGTCCCTTGAAAATAAAATACTCAGAAGTGATCATTCTACTGGGTAATAAATCATAATGCTCAACTCTCCTGCCAACCAGTTGTTGGCTCTGGCCAAGTCTTCCTGTCTCTGGGCCTCATTTCTCTCCCTGTGGTTGGACTCTATAGATGACCCTTAAAGGTCACATTATCCCGTGATTTTGTTTTGTTTTGTTTGTCTTCTTTTGTTTGTCAGCTATGTTCAAGGTTGGCCTTGAATTCACTATGTAGCCCAGGCTGGCCTTGAATTCACAGTTATCCTCCTGCTTCAGCTTCTCGAGTGTTGAGATGACAGGTATGCACTTACCATGTGTGGCTTCCAATATTTTTTTTAAAATGTTTTGGAGCCGGGCATGGTGGTGCACGCCTTTAATCCCAGCACTCGGGGGACTGAGGTAGGTGGAGTGTTGTGAGTTTGAGGCCGGCTTGGGCTACAACACGAGTGCAGGGCTGGCCTGAGCTACATAGTGCGACCATGCCTCAAAAAACCAGGGCCGGCAGTTTGGCTCAGTGGCTTAAGTGCTTGTCTGGCAGGTGTGAGGCTGTCAGTTCAATCCCTGGGGCCGCAAAAAAAAAAAAAAAAAAAAAAAAAATGTTTTGGCCTATAATGCTGGGAGATGTTGGCAGTCTTTGTACACAGTGCTCTGGGACCATTGGGCATTAATCCCAGTATTTATGTTCTGACTCATGTCCATTGGTACCAAAGCTTCCAGTATGGGCTGGTTGAATTGCAGCAGGGATTGGTCTACTTGTTCCTGGCAAACTACAACGGCTACAGTCCAGAGAGGTCCCTCTTGGTTGGAACTGTGAGGATGGGGTGGCCAGGCAGCTAGGAGAGAGATTCAAGTTGCAAGCCCTGGGAAATCCTCCCCTGGATGTAAGCAGCATTTACTGCAGAAAATGGTTTCTGTAACATTGGGACAATCCACTGCGGCTTAGCTGGAACCTTGACAGATGAAAAGAATTAAATCTATTACCAGTATGCTAGCTCTCTTTCTCTCTCTCTCCCTCTCTCTCTCTCTCTCTCTCTCTCTCTCTCTCTTTCTTGCCCTCTCTTTATCACACCTCATTGCTCCCTCACTTCCTCCCCTGCCAGCTCTGCCCTTCCGGAGATGCCAGCTTTCTTTATTTCTTCCCCTTTCCTCCCCACCGTCCCCTCTGCCTCCAGCTTTTCTCCTGCCATTATGCGTCCCACCCTCTGCTTCCTCCCTGCTGCTTTCTTCTGTGCCTTCCTTTCTGCCATAAGGATCACTAGGCTGTAAGGGGCACATAATCTTTGAGAGATGTGACCTCATTTGCTGTAATTCTCCCACTAAGGCAGGCTAGAGGTCAGTGTCACCCCTGACCCCATCACTATCTCTGCTGGAAGTAAGAGATGGGTCTCAAAGGACACCAATGGTGTGGGCTATTCACTCAGTGAATATTTATTTTTACTTAAACTTTAAAATAATTTTAAGGAAATGCATGTATCTTGCAGGGAATACAGAAAAGAACAAAGAGGAATATTTAGATGAGCCACAGTTTCCACTATCAAGAGACAACACTTTATAGCATTTTGTTCCCATTCCTCTAAAGTTTTTTTCTGGGTAGATTTGCATACTAGTAGTTGTGGTATATGTGCAATTTTGTGACCTGCTTTGTTCCCACTTAGTATCATAACACAAGTTATTCTTCCATGTAATTGTATGCTCTTAAAAACATTCTTTAAATTTGTTTACCCATTGCCCTGTTTGCTGGACATGCATATGCATTCCAACTTTTCTGTAACGATAGTGAGTTCTGCAGTGGCCATTTTATGTGGCAAGTTTATGCATTGGTATGGTGTAGGGTTAAAGAGAGAGGCCATGGAGTCCAGGCTGCTCAAATCAGAACCTGCTTTTATGAGCCGTGGAGTGTTTGGTAAATTATCAGTCTCAGTTTTCACATCTGTACAGTAGGGATGATGAGAGGACCCACCCATGGGGTTGTTAGCATTAAATAAGATGATTCATCTAAAGCAGTTAGAACACTGCCTGGCACATAGTAGTTACTCAGTAAATGTCACCTGTTTGTATTGTGCTTAGATTCCCAGTGGCATTTCCTCTGCTCATCACTCCCTCATCCTTTACTGTTATGTGAGTCAGACTGGGATCTTCAAAAGGAACATCAGAGAAATAAAAGGGATATGGACAAAGGAAGCACATTAGAACCTTTGGACTTTGAGTTTGACAAGTGCAGTCTCCTGACCCAAGGGAGAATTTGAGACTTGGTGCTGTTCCAATCCCACCTGAGAAACATATACCAGATGTCTAAAGAGCTTCTTTCTACACCTTGAGGGTGCGTCCTCCTGTTTCTTCTCCTGCTTCCTTATTAAATGCCCCAATCTCTTGAACAACAGTGAGGGCAATGGGGTTGTTGGGGAAAGGGGTAGTATGGTGGGGAGGTTGGCTATGGTACCAGGCCTGTCACTGGTGAAGATGAGAATCTGGCACATTAATTTAACCTCTATGAACCTTAATTTAAAACAACCTAAGTGAATTGTTTTAAGGATTAAAAGATAAATGTGTTTGACACAGAATGGGCTCTCTGGATGGGCTCTCTTCTTTCTGTCCCTAGGTTGAAGAGAATGAGAAGTTTCCCCAGCTTCTCTAGGAATGTTTTATTTGTAAGTGCCAATTACCCTTTTGTGTTCTGGCTGCCTGTCTCCCCAAATCAGCAATGAGCAGGAGAGAAGGACCACTTGCCTCATCTGCACATTAGAGAGACTTGTACCGCAGGGAGGCCTAAGGAAAGCATCTTGCTACTCACAGAGGGAGAAAGTTTTTCCTGCCTTGGAAAGTCACCACTGGATCAAAGGTCATGTGCACAGACACACATGCACGCATGCGCGCGCGTGTGTGCGCGCGCGCGCGCACACACACACACACACACACACAGGTGAGCACTCACATACAAAATGTGGTCCTTGATTCTGAGCATTAGGCCTTCAGTGGGTTTCACCGAGTGCCTTGTAGACTTTAGGGCCCTCTCTTCAATGTCCTAGTCTAAGGTGAAGGCAAAGGACTTCCTTTTGCAGACCTAGCTGGTTCCGACTTCAAAGGCAGGGAGCAAGTGGAATCATGCATCCATTTCATTTCTTTTCCTTTGACGTGGCGTTAATCTCTATTTTTTTTTCCAAGTTGAAAGTAACTTCTCCCGGACTTGTTTGTAAACTGAGGATGATGCATGTCTGTGAAAATCAAATGAGCAGATGCTCCCGAAACTGTAGAATGAGAGGCAAATAAAAAGCATTGTTATTCTGTCACTGCATCAGGTGAAAGAACCCTTCTGTCTGCTTGCCACTGCTGATCGTCCTCACCCAGCACCCCACACCCTCACACATGCACACTCACACATCTCCGCTCTGCCAAAGTGGGAGAGTGCCATCCGTGCAGGTTTCCCTACCAGTGAGCAAATGCTCACATGCCCCCGAGGCAGGCTGTGGATGCCAGAGTTGGTGCTGGAGTTCTGAGCTGTGCAGTCTGGGGTTGCTCTGTTCCTCTGCCTTATGCTCTGGCCCTGCCTCTCAGAATTGAAATAACTCACCCACTCCCTTCCCCAGGCTTGAGTGAGCATGTGCCCGGCAGGAGAGCAGGGAGTTGGGCAGAACCAATGCTGAGACCTCTTCTCATCTTTCCCTGGAGTGAATCAGTGTGTTTCTAAAGCTCATCTTCAGCTTTGCAATCTCCCATGGAGAGAGGAAGTGAGCAGCTGGCAACGTATTTCCAAAGCAACCCGCCAAAAGAGAAATTTAAGAGACAGATTAGGAACACTATTGCAGGGCGGGAGGTCCAGCTCTAACCAAAGGTCCTGACTCAGAAGCAGTGAAGAATTTCAGGTCTCTCTTTTGGGTCCAGAGTCAAGAACTGGTTCCCATAACTTGTTTATACCCACAAATGCACTCCTCCTTGGAGTTGTGACATTCTGGAGCCATGTATGGGATTTGGTTAGTAGGCAGCTCAAAAGCCCACCTCTCCCTGTCCTCTGCCAGCCTTTCCCTCCCCTTACCCAGGGTATTGTAGGTCACAGCCATGCAGCCCTGCTCATGAGCTTGGCTGAAAGGCATGGGGCTCACTGGACTGGGGCAGGGCTCACCCTCCCCCTGAAGGGGAGCATCTCTTCCCATGTGTGGCCTATTGAAGCAGCAACTGAAGCAGATCTCCCTATCTTTGGTGCTGATTTACATTCCCCAGGGAACACGGTGAAGAAATCAACCCCTTGTAAAAAGAACTAAGAGTTTATGCATGAAAAAGCTTATGAAAGAAAGTCCCCAGGTGGAAAGAGATTAGCAGCCCAAGCTGACTCCAACCGAAGCAAACCCCACCAGGGCTGCACATTGCTTGGGGACTGTAGGAGAGCTGGGAGGGGGACAGGACACGGGCATCTCCTTCCAGATGTGTACCCAGTGCCTACTCTGTCCCTTATCTATGGACTTTCTTCTGTTCCTAGCAAGAAACCTGCTGCCCCCTCTAGGTGGGCTTCTGGGGCTGCCCTGCCTCCCTGAGCTCTCTTGACCCAGGCTGGGCCATTTTCCTTTCCAGAGACACAATCAAGATAAGATGGGAGGGGATATACAGAGCTCCAGCAGCCCTATAACTCTCACGAAAGGGAAGATAAATAATTTTTTCTTTGCTTTCTTCCCTCCCCGCCCTTTGGTGTTTTGTTTTGTATTGTTTTGCTTTGTTTTTTGACACAGTGTTTCACTATGTAGTACAGGCTGGCCTTGAACTCATTTACATAGCCCAGACTGGCCTCAAACTCACAACAATCCACCTGCCTCAGCCTCCAGAGTGCTGGGGTTACAGGAGTGCACCACTTTGCCCAACTGGAGAATAAAATTTTGAAAGAAAGTGCAAAAGTCTGGCCACTCTGTGGGGTGTGACATGCAGCAGCATCCCCCGGGGTTTGCAGCCTTTGCTCCCTTCCTGATACCCTCCAGCAGGAAGGATCTGCCAGGGATATAGCACAGTGGCACAGTGCCTGCCTGGCAAGCATGAGGTCATGAGTTGATTCTGGGTACAAAAGAGAGAGAAAGACAGAGAGAGAGAGAGAGAGAGAGAGAGAGAGAGAGAGAGAGAGAGAGAGAAAGGATCAACTTTCCAGAAACAAGAGACCCCAGCATTACCCTTGACACTTGTGCGCTTCTCTCGCAGTTAATCTCCCCTCTCTGTCTCAGCCCCATCACCTGCTCCCCATCTTGCTGACTTGGTCTTATTCAAATTTTCACCACCTCTTTCCTGGATGCTGCTGTGCCTTCCTCACCTGTCTCCCAGCCTCCTCCCTTCAGTCCAGTCATCTTAGCCAGAACTTTCTCTTCTCCTAGCCTGCCTCTCGGATCTCTCATCCTTTAAAACTCAGCCCAAATGTCACCTCCTCCAGGAAGCCTCCTGGGATATTTCAGGGCAGAGCATCATTCACTTACTCCACCATAGCATTTATCTTATGTGTCACAATCACTAGCCAATGTGTCTACCCCAAACCCCTCACTGTCCTTCAAAGACCTGGACCAGGGCTTATACTTTGTATCCTCATGCCCTAACACAGAACCTGACCTTCCTTACTTGGCAGACAATGCTTAATGAAGAAAGAAAAGAAGGGATAAAGAGAGGGAATGGAAAATGGAATAGAAACTTGCATAATTATAGATTCCTCAGTCCCTGAACCAAGTATATCTGGTGAGGGATAAAAGGTACTCTCCTTAAAAGAAATTCCCATCCCTGAATTAGTCCACTGTTCTCTGTAATACAATTCATACACTGCTCACCATTCCTACAGTTTCTTTAAAGTGATTAAAAGGGCTTTGAATTCAAGGAAGCAAAGATCCAAGAAAATATCAGTGACTGCTTCGGTTGCACAACCAGTTAGGGACAAAGGCAAGGCCAGCACCCAGGTTTCCTGGCACCCAGGCCAGGGCCTTTGCACTTTGAGCTTTCCCTCTGGGCAGCAGCATATAATTATCAACATGAGTATTTGGAATATATGTGCGGCTTTTGCTTCATTGGCTTTTTTTATTATCTTTTCAATTAGTAATTCAGTAAGCAGCCTGAGCGTGGAACAAAGCCAGGGTAGGGAGTAGAGAAGAGGAGGGAGGCCGAGGCCATGAGGCCCCTGTGTGGCTCAGGCCAGAAGAAAGCAAGGGTGCAGAGGGGTGCGTGGATAGAAGGGAAGCGACATGGTCTGTGTAGATGCTGTGTGGTCTAAGAGCCTACCTGGCCTCGAGGGGCTGCTATTCTAGTGGGGCAATGGCAAGGAAATCAAGCGTGTATTCCACGCCCAATGGATTAAACACAGAGACCAACCCCGAGACAGACACGGGGAGAGGGGGCCTCTGCTTACCTCGAAGGGGAGGAGACCCAAGCCTCTCATGATGGAGGGGGGAGTTCCTGGCTTCTCCTCTGCATGCTGGGAGCTGAAGGAACTGCTCTGATTCCTGTGCAGCCCAGCACTTAGTGTGCCGTGGTGTCTTTGGGCAGGGGGCCGAATGGAGAAAGGAAGGGATCCCACTGCCAGAGCCGGATTCCCAGCTCCTCTCCCAGCTCCTCGAAGTCCCAGCCCCAGCCCTAGCCTGTTCTGGAGTTCACTTGTAGGTGCTTTCTTAACTTCAGAAAACGACACTGCTCTCCCTTCCGCCTCCGGATCCTGCGATGAGACACAAGACCTTGTGGGGGTGGAGAGAGTAGCTTCACCCACTCATAACACTTCAGATGGGGATTTCCCCGGCCAACCAGCAAGGAAAATGGGGGGTGGGGGTGGAATAAAGAGGAATACAGTGTTGGAGGCAGGGCAGCCAGAAGACTGGTGGTCAGATTTCAAATCTCCCACTGTGAGAACTGAGTCAATGAGTCACCCTACTCAGGGCCTGTTGGGTACCAGTGTCTCTCATGTCCTCATATGACCCCTCATAGATGGTTACAGCTTCCCTATTTTGCCCAAGAGAAGCCCAAGATTTTAGAAGGTTAGGTAACTTGCTTAAGTAAGTAAATGAGACACTGCCCTCAGAATTTTGGGTCCATGGCCTTTAAAGCCGGCGTACTTTCCAGCACAGTACTATTATCATCTATCACCAAATCAGAGATTTAATCTCTGTGAGCTCAGAGTCCCCATTTGGAAAAAAAAAAAAGAGGGGGTGGGGAATGCCTACTAGAGTTGTGAAGAAAATTAAATGAGATTGTGTTGATTTAAAAGATAACCTGGTACAGTGTTATCGTACATAGTAGACACTCAATAAATACTTCCTATTTGCTTCTCTTTTTCTGGTGCAGATCAATATTAAAACTCAGGGTTTAGGAGCCTAGGAGCTCCAACCTGCTTCCAGAAGCCTAAGGGCCGCCCATTGCTTGGGGGTTGCGCGGGAGGTAGGCAGGAGAGGGGCTGCGAAAGAGGGCCGGGCTCCAGCCAGAGAGAAGCCGGCTCCAGCTGCGCGCCCCTCGCTCCGCCGCCTCCTCCGGGCTCCGCGACTTCCCGCCCCGCCCCGCCCCGCCCTCCCGGGAGCCGGGTCCAGAGTGCCTGGGGGGCTGGTTCCGGAGCGTGGCAGGGAGCACGGAGCACGGAGGCGGGAGGGAGGCGGTGGCGGCGGGTGGCGGGGAGCGGGAAGGGAGACCCTCCTCGCTGCTCCCCCAAGTCGGCGCGGAGCCGCCTCGGGCCGGGCTGAGGGCTGCGCGGCGGCGGCGGGGCCCAGCCAGGATGCGGGGCTCCCGGGACCGCGCCGGGCGGGGCGGGCGGCGGGCGGGCGGCGGGCGCTGTCCGCGGTGCTGAACGGCGGCGGCGGCGGGGACGCGGGGCCGGGAGCCAGGGAGCCCTCCGGGGAGTGCCACCGCGGCCGCGAGGCGGGGGCGCCTTCGCTCGCCGGCCCATGCCTGGTCCCCGAGCCCCGCGGAGGAGGCGGGACCGTCCGCAGCGGGACAGGTAAGGGGCCGTCCGGGGGGCGCAGCGGGCGCGCAGAGCCCCCGGGAGGGGAACGGGAGCCCCTTCAGGGATGGAGCTTGGACTCCCTGCCGGCTGCACCTTGCGCTCTTCATCACTCACCACGAAGTCTGGGGATACTAGGAGGGGTCTGGGGGACCAGAACCATGACAGTCACCTGGGCACCCTGACCTCACACCACCAGGCCTTGACCCCAACCTCAAGCGACGCTGGGACAGCCTGCCCACTGTTGCAGGAACACGAATGAGCATCTCCCAGACTCCCTGGTACCCCAGTCCTCACCAGGGTTCTGCGCCATCAGCAGAATCTGAGCGGGCTTCACTAAGCTCCCCTGTCCCCAGCCTGGTCACCAGGGTGACTGAAGTGGCTGTGATCACCCCCTACTCTGAGATCTCTTTGCCCCGGAAATGGCCCTTGGGCCAACGAAAGGGCCCATCCTCTCAAAACTGATAAACCCATTTCTCCAGGGAAGGAAGGGAGGTGTCAGAAGAACCTGTTTTTTCCTGTGGCCCTCTTGACTCCCATGGAAGGAGGCCAGTTTTGCATCATGTGTCCTTGGTGCATGAGGACAAAGAAGGGGAAACTTGAGTCCTCTCTTTTATTCTGTGCTAGAATGCTGATGACCCTAGACTGAGCCTCCATTTGGAGTTCTCTCGCTTTCTGGCAAGAGTGTGTTGAATGAGCTCATTCGGGGCTGCAAAGTGCTTCCAGTTCTTCAGAGCAGAGTTCTGTGAGTGGCAGAATGTAGCGATCGAAATATGACTATGTAGAGGAAGACTTGGCTTATTGCTGTGGACAACCATTGCTTTACACTGTTTCACCCTCCAATCCAACACACCTTCCCCACCCTTTCTAGTGATAGAAAGATTCCTAGACTAAGAGTCCTGGCTCGGCACTGACAGGTGCAGTCTTTGGCCCATTACCCAAGCTCCCTGACCCTCACTCTCCTCGCTCAACATGGAGATGCAAACTCTGAAGTTCTTCTCACCTCAGGGAACTGCACTGGGACTCAGAGAAGCAATGCACCTGATCAGAGGTACAGGCCTGCCAACTGTGTCTCCACACCAATGTGGGCTTCATCCCTGTTCTCATTCCCTAGCCAGGCCTGCTGACAGTGACCAGATCATTGTCATCCCTACCCTCTCCCTTCATCCAAGGCTCCCTTTGTCTTTGGCTTCCCCGAGCCCTAAAATCAGTGAAGCTTAAATTCTAATTCTTGAGCAGATAAAAGGGTTTCCTCTCCCCCCCATCTCCTCCTCCATCATCACTTATAGAAGATAATATAGGGTGAGAGTCTGACTCACTGTTTTTTCCTTTTTTCCCCTGAGAATCATAGATCTAGGTAAATAGCTCCTTGAAGGCAGGGACTGTGCTGTTTTCATCTCTTTGCTTCCCTCCACACCCTTCCCCCCAAAGCACCTGGAAGATAGTGAGGACTCAGTAATTGGGTGTAAAATAAGGGTATGAAATATGAAAATGTATCAAAATAAAAGCATTTGACTGGAAATCAGGAGCCCAATGTTCTGGCCCCGGATCTGCCACTGGATGCTTCAAGCAGGTCCCTTCCCTTCTGTGGGCTTCAGTTTTCTCATCTATAAAAGAAAAGAATTGGACCAGATGAGTGTTAAGATTCCAATCATCATTGGTATTCTATGGGGCTCTCTGAGGTTGTCCTGAACCCAGTTCTCTGGGAACACAGGATATCACCTTCATTCACCTAGCTTGGAAAGTAAGTTAGTGGCCTTTCAGTGATGAGCTGGATTTTATGAATGGAGTGGAAAGGAACAATAGGAACCAAGGAAAGTCATTTATGTCTCTGGTATTTTCTTAAGAACCTCTCTTCCATATTTTCCTGGGAAAGTCACACAAGTATACAGAGTAGCTGAGCTGGTAGGATCCCTGTCTTCAAGCCAAGAGGCCAGGAACCAATCTCTGCCACCAATAACCCTTGTGAGTAGCCACTAGCCTGGAATTCTACCCTTGGTCATTTCTTCCCAGGGATCCAAGCTTCTCCCTCAGGGAGACTGGAAGGACAGTCAGGAAAGATCCATCCCTGTAGAGAGGTTTCTCTTTTTATAAAAAAAAAACAGAGTTCCTCTGGCAGTAATTTCCCTCAACTGTGGCAGGCCTGGCCAATGCTCAGAAAAACCTTAGCTAATTGGCACTCGGGCAGAGCTGAGTAAGCCATGCCAGCGACCTTCCTGACTTACTTTGTGAGTACCCAGCCAGGGTGGGGGACCAGCCCCCCTTCCCAATGTCAGCGCTTTCTGGTTCCCAGCTGTTGATGCAGCACTGGCAAAAATCAGCTCTCAGGAGTTAATGGACAGTCACTAACCCTCATAACAAAGTGAGGGCGGCAGCAGCAGCAAGCATAAAATGGGGTTTTATTTTCTGCTGAACGGGTGTATGAGGCAGCTGGCCTACTGCTGAGCTGAGAACAATATGCTTTACCTCCATCTACAGCTCTTTGGGTGTGTACCCCAACCCCAAAGCTCTCAGGGTTCAGGGCATCCCCACTCACCCAGGCAGATCACATCAGGCTCCTCTCCCAACCAAGGGAAACTACCACTAATTGGCTATTTCCTGTGTCTCCTTCCTGCCCTCTCCTTGCTGACACTTCTACTCTTGCCCCTCTGAAAGGCCCCAAAGGGAAGAGGGGTGATCTTGCTTATTTAGGGCAGAAGGCAGGAAAGTGGAGGAAAGGGAAGAATAAATGCAACGTGGTCATTAAGAAATTGTGTGTGTGTGTGTGTGTGTGTGTGTGTGTAAGAGAGAGAGAGAACACAAATGTGTGTTTGTATTTGTAAAAGAGAGGTTGAAATATTGAAACATACACAAGTATATCCATTCCCCTGTAAGACACAAAATAGCAGAGGCGGAGAATATCTGGAGATGTGGACATTATTAATTACTTTCAAGTCCAACAACCAATTCATCTCTAGGTCTTAGAGGGACTCCCAGCTCCAAAGTATACCACTCCAGAGAGAAGGACACAGAAGACACAGCCTTCACTTGTGGCAGAAGAAATCCCCCAGTTCTCAAAGCCTTCTGTATTTTCCAATCCTTCTCTCCTCTCCGAGGTTCAGGTGGCATTCTGTTTGGGGCAGGGCCCCCTCCGCTGCAAGCTTAGGGACAGTAAAGACTGGATCTCACCCCTGTTCTTTGTATTGAGGCCTCTTCTCCCACTGCCTCTCTTATTCTCTTTTTCACTCCTGCCTGTGACTAACTCCCCCCTCCCCAAGCAAACTGAACAGAAAGTGAGGGCCCGCTGCTCTAACTCGCCATTAGGTGTGTCATCTCCCACCATTAGATGCGCTGTTTGCTTCTAAGTAGTCTGGAATGAGCTGCTTCAGTTGAGAGACAGGTTGTTTCAGCAAGAACAAAGATTTGATTTCCACCTGAAAATGGACTAATTTGAGTAGTGCAGTCACCAGCCCACTCCTCCCAGCAAATTTCACCCTTGTCAACCACAAACCCATCCCCCAGGCAGGTGGATGATGCCTTGAGGGAGAAACCAGTCTGGCCCATGGGAGCCCAGAACAGCAGAGAATGGAAAAGAGGGTAGTTTGATTCTCCCTGGAAGACAACAGCTAAGACAGCTCCCGTGGAAGGACAAATGGGTTCCATCTGCTTTATTCATCCTTCCTGGATTCCCTCCCCTGCCCTCTCCTTTCTGATCCCTTCCTTGGCTCTCTTCTTCCCTCTCCAAAGGTCCTTCAGTGACTTTCAAATCTCTCTCCAGCCATGACCACTACACAGGGCTTCAGTTTCATACATTCAAAGGCCAGGCAGAATTTCTCTCCTGCTACCCCGAAGGCATTTCAAAGGAAACTCATCCACTTCTCCCCACCCTGCTTCTTCGTGTATGTGTTCATTTCTCCATGAAATACTCATGAAATACTTCCTGCTTCTGCTTCTTTAATTATTTTTTAATTTAATTTTAATTGACAGATAATAGTTATATATATTTATGCTATACAATGTGAAGCTTCTTGACTTATTATTTTTCCCCTCTAGCCTTCTCTGTTGTGTCTTTCTGAAAATCCTGTTGGATGTTGGACCTCCTGCACCCCTCCTCTATGCCTTCATATGTTCTGTGTCTTTTTTTCAAATGTTCTGTGTATTTTTGTTCTGCTTTGGGGAATTTCATTAACTTTTTTTTACACTAAAAGATTAGTCATTACCTGGGTGTAGTGGTGCACATCTGTAACCCAAGTTATTAAGGAAGCTGAGGCAGAAGGATGGAAAGACGAAGTCATCCTGGATAACTTAGCAAGACCCTGTGTCAGAAAAATAAATAAATAAAAACAAGGACTAGTTTCCAGAGTAGTGGCACATGCATGTAATCCCAGCACTCAAAAGACTGAAGGAGGAGGATGACTTTGAGTTTGAGGCCAGTTTGGACTACATAGTGAGTTCAAGGCCAGCCTGACCTACATGGTAAGACTCTGTCTCCAAAGACAAACAAACAAACAAAACAAAACAAAACAGCAGCACTGTATAGCTCAGTGCAAGCCTTCTGTCCATTCCATTATTCAATCTCTGCAATGAATTTCTGAAAAACTGAACAATTATTTTCAATTTCAAAAATGTTTAGGTTTGTGGGTTGCTCCTTTTTCATAGCAACCTGTTCTTGTTTTATAGATGCAAAGTTCTCGTATCTCTCCAAGAATATAACTTTTTAAAAGTTAAAGATCTTTGCTGTAACTTGAATAATTTTAGAATCTTATTGAGCAAATCATTCCATTTGTTTACTAAATCCTTCACTTTTATATTCTTATAGTTGTTTTTCATTGTTCTTTTTTGTCCATTCATATTTATGAGTCAAAGAAGGTGTTAACTAGAACAGGCAGCTAGTATGGAGCTCCTCTGGAGTTAGGTACGTTTATTTCCTCAACACTTCTGTTCTTTGAATGGGAATTTTCCTTACTTCTAGCTTTTGGGGTTGCAAGTTTCTTTGCACTAATTTCTTCACCAAGGAATCTCATCTGCTCTTTAGCTCTCAGAAATTCCTCAGTGTTTCTAGCCGCGGATACTCTTTTTGAGAAGGAAAAGAGGTGGTCTTTGTGCTCTAGAGTGAGCAGCCTCTCCCTAGTTTTTCTGTTTCAGTTCATCACATCACCTTCTATTTAGCTGACAAAGATAGAAATTTGGGACTCATTCTTTTGTTTTTGTTTTTGTTTTTGTTTTTGGTACTGAGTATCAAACTCAGGACCTTGCGTTTACCAGGCAGGCGCTGTGCCACTGAGCTATACCACCGGCCCTGGGACTCATTTTTGACTCCTCTCTTCTAGTTAACCACAAACTCCTGATCATTTGGCCTTCTATGTGTTCCTCAGCTAGAACTCTTCCTCTCTAGCCACTCTGCCACACAGCTCTTCAGGTCTGCATCCTCTCCTGCTTACACTTCTACAATAGTTTCTCTAGTCTCTCTCTGTCTCTGTCTCTGCCTCTGTCTCTCTGTCTCTCTCTGTCTCTCTCTGCTTGATTGTACATATTAATGGGATTCACTGTGATATTTCAGTACATACATAAAATGTGCACTAATCAAATCGGAGTAGTCAGCATTTTTCTCTCCTTATTATTTCATGTTTGGAGCCCTTGAGGTCCTCTCCTGTAAAATATGTAACAGGTTATTTTTTTAAATCGAATTTTATTGGTACATTTTAGATATACATAATGATCACATTCGTCATAGAGAACTAGCATCATGTAACAGGTTCTCGCGAACTATAGTCACGCTGCTGTTCTGTGGAGCAACCGAGCTCATTCCTTCTACCTAACTGTGTTCTAGAACACACGACCCAAACTCCCTTTAGCCACCCTCCCCTCCAATATCTCCCAGTCTCTATTAGTCACTGTTCTACATATGGGTCAATTTCTTTTTCTACATATGTAAGAGAATGTGTGATATTTGTCTCTCTGTGTCTGGCTTATTTCACTTAATGTCCTAGAGTTCCATCTGTTTTGCTGCAAGTGATAGTATTTTGTTCTTTTTATGGCTGAATAATACTCCGTTGTATATAATACAATTTTTTTTTTTTTTGAGACAGAGTCTCACTATACAGTTCAGGCTGGCCTTGAACTCACTTTGTAGCCTAGGCTGGACTGAAACGTGCAATGATCCTACTGCCTCAGCTTCCCAAGATACAATATTTTCTTTATCCATTCACTGTTGATGGGCAACCAGGCTAGTTCCACATCTTAGCTATTGTGAAGAATGCCAAAACTACAATAATCTCATAATAGGACTCCTTGCCTCCATTCTCACACCCCTCATGCAGCCCTTTCTCTCTGCTGCTGCCAACCAGAGTGCTCTGTCCACAACACAGGCAGGACCATGTTACTTACCCGCTACCATGATCCCTGGCTCCCTGCCGCTCACGGAGCAAAGCTCCTCTGCCTGGTACAGGCCTTCCCACCTCACTGCCTCCTCCTCTCGGGACCAAACCACCCTTACTTCTCCCCACCAACAGCCCAGGTCTTTGTTCGTGGCATTTCCTCATCTGGAAATGCCCTCTCTCTCATTATCTCACCTAACTGATGACGCCTACTCTATCTTCAAGACTCATTTTTATGCCATCTGCCTAGAGAAGCCCCTTCCCAGTTCCCCCCATCCACTACCAGCATAAGCGTCCCTCATGCTCCAGCAGCTGCCAGCACAGTGCCCTCCATTCTGTGGAAACTTTGAATTTCCTAGTCTGTATTTCCTGCCCCTCCTCATCGCAGGGGCTACTTCTTGTCTAATTTTGCATCTCAAGAGCTAGCCCGAAGTAAGCACCTGAGAAGCGTTTCCATGCAGAATTAAGTGTGCCTCCATCCCTCAGATCCTGGAAAGCCTCAGGATCCACTGCTCACCAATTCACTCACCTGTTTGTGAGGCCAGCTGTTTCTTAGTCACCTACCAAGTAGGTACCAGGTGAGGGGGTGCAGGGAGGAGCAAGAAACACACTGTCCTCCTCCCTCTGGAACTCACAGGCTGGTGAGGGAGAAAAACACTAATCAGCAAGTCACACCTATATAAATAGAGGCTGTGATAAGCACTTGAAGTGGAAGAGCGTGGAGCCAGGAGAGCAGAACACCAGGGCACTGAAAACCAGACTGAGGATGGAGAGGCCTCTCCCCGAGGAGGTGGCCTTTCAGCTGCGTGCTAACCGCGCGTGGCTGTGGAAGGCACTTCCAAGAAACATGACTGTGAAGTGAAGGAGAGAGAGGGACGGAGCTGAGAGGGACAAGGCCCTGGCAAAGGACATTCCAGTTATCTGTTGCTGCCTGAGCCACCCCAAAACCTACCAGGTTCACCGACAGACATTTTCTCACACCTCATGACTTCAAGGGGTCAGAATGCCCCAGGGGCTAGCTGTGTGGTCCTGCCACTGTGGCGCTGACAGAGCTCACCTGGTGACAGATGGGCCAATTTGGAGGGCCCAGGATGGCTTTACTCACACGTCTGGCATCTTAAAGAGGGGTAGGAGGCTGGGCTCAGTGGGTTCCACTGACTGGCACCTTTACTTACACACAGCCTCTCCAGCATGGTGACCTCAGAGTAGTCCAGCCCCCTGCAGGACAGCTCAGTGCACCAGTGATCAAGGTGAAAGGCGCTTGGCCTCTCATAACCTGGTCTCAGAAATCACACAGCATCGCTTTGGCCGTGCTCTGTGGTAGGAGAAGTCACAGCCCTCCCAGACTAGAACAGAGGCACATGGGCCCCCACCTCTCCTCTAAAGCAGTGTCCACGGCTTTGCAGTCAGGTTTGACAATCTCCATGACGATTTCAGCTAAATGAGAGAGACGACAATGTATTAACTGCTGGCAGCAAGGAAGAGGAGTTAGGAGCTGCTGGAGACTGAGGAAAGAGAAATGGTAATCAGTTGTGTTAAGTTTGCTGAGGAGGCGAACTGAAACAAAGAAAGCTAAGTTTCCCATTTTCCCTGACTCTGCCCACCTCGCCCCCATTCCCACTCCTGGCTTTTTCTCCCTTTGTTGTTGGATGCAGGAAGCCACAGCTGATAACTCTGAGCTGGCTTGGTGGCCTTCTTGCTTATAGGCCAGTCATCCTCAAATCCAGCCCTAAGCCTCTCCAAACAGCTCCCGTGGTCACAGCACTTCACAGTTTTTGGAGTGGTTGGTATGTCATCTGGGAGATGGTCTAGCACCTATTTGTAAAGATCTCACCTTTTCCCTGGATTTCAATAATTTCCATTTAATCTTCTGGCCTACTAGGAAGTTCAGGCTTTTATCTTGCAGTTGAAAAGCAATCAGTCTGGTTGCACTGAGCGATTGTGGATGATAGTTCAGCACCCTCACAATGGCTCTGTATTTATTTGAATCCTGGCCTTCAAAGGTTATCTAGGCAGCCACCCCTGGGAACTAAACCAACCTCGAATCTCTTAATCTTTTCTTAAAGCTCCCATTTCTCACTCTCTTCACTGAGGACCCTGGTTTTAACCCATTTGAAACCAGCTCCTCATCACTCAGCCCCAACGCATTTCAGCACCTTCTGCACACAGATGCACTGTGACGAGGGTAGTGAACGAGAGGCCGGGCTTCAGGCTGAAGCAAACCCAGGTTCAAATACAGCTTCTGTCACTGCATAATCTTGAGCAAGTGCCTTAATTCATCTGAACTGCGGTTTTCTCATCTGAAAACTGGGAAGTAACAATAGTCGTGTTGGTTAGGTGCCTAGACACGTGCCTGTCATCCTAGCACGCTAGGAGGCTGAGGCAGGAGGATCACAACTTTGAATCCAGCTTGAGTAACTTAGAGAGGCCATGTCTCAAAATAAAAAAATAAAATATAAAGGACTGGGGATGTAGCTCAGTGAGAGGACTGGGTTCAACTCTGAGTACCACCAAAAATAATAATAAACTTCATTAGTATTGTAAGGTTTTGAGATAAAATATATGGAGCCGCTGACTTGGAGGAGATACAGTCAATTGAAGTTGTCACCAGTTTACAGGGTCCTGCTAAGGTCCCATCATGAGATGGCCTGACTTGCGGCCACACCTCACATTCCTTTTGGTCTGTCCTCCAAGCACCTGAGATGCCACCATGTAGTAATGCACAAAACAGACCTCCAGGCCTCCGCCCTGCAGCCAATCCCAGAGAATTTAAGGCTGTTCCTGCAGCCCATTTGCTCCATTTGCCAGGACCACTGGTTCTCCCAGTGCAGCACCACTGTTGAGGGATTAAATGCATTCACCGTGCACCCTGGTCAGTTGGACTTTGGTCAAAGAGGCTCCACCACTCTCCAGCTATGTGATTGCAGGAACCTAGTAACTTGTCGGAGCCCATTTTCCCCATGTGAAAGAGGATGGTTAAGTGAGATAACAAATTTGAAGCACTTGACCTGGCATTCTGGACAAAGCACGCACTCTGTAAATGTAGACTCTTGGGCACTGGGACACAGGTAGTGACTCTGAAGTCAGGCTTCTGGGGTTCATGTCTGGCTCTCTACTCTCCAGCTGGGTTCTCTGGGCCCTTATGAATCTATTTAGCCTCAGTGTCTTTATCTGCAAAACGGAGATGTTGGTGGCTGAGACTTCTTCAAGTTGCTTTGTGGGTTAAATGAGATAATACATAGCATTTGCAACAGTGCCTGGATCACAGTCGGAACTTAGTTAAGTGTGGTGTATTATTATCATTCCATCCTTTGACTCTTGTATTTTGTGGGGTATTATCACTTCATCCTTTGACTTTTGTATTTTTTTCTCCTTTTGTATTTTTATATTTCAGGTGCATTATCTGTCACTATGTACTACTTAGCTGGATTTTTAAAAATTTAGTCCTTTTAAAATTTACATTTATTTTATATAAATATTTTATATAAATATTTTATGTAAATGTATGTAAAAAATAAATTTCAAATGCTTCGAGGTATAATACCCACATGATAAATTCATTAATTTCAAGTGTACGACTGAGTATACTTTGTGAAATACATGCAGTCATACAGCCACGGCTGTAATAAGCTATGGAACAGTCCTGTCATCCCCAAAAGTCCTCCAGCCCCTTTTCAGTCAATGTCCTTCCTCTGCCTCTGGGACCTTAGCAACCACCTATTTGCCTTCTATAGTATTTGCCTTTCCTAGAGTTTCTTATAAATGGATTAAAACACTGAAAGGCTATCTTTGTCTGTGGGCAATTTTATTCTATTTCTACTCAGTGTGATTACCAATATAGTTGAGTATAAGTCTAACACCTTACTTATCTTTTTTTATTTGACTTGCCAGTTCTTTTTCTATCTTTTCTTGCCTCCTTTTTGATCAGTCAAGTAGTTTTACCATTTCATATTCAAATCTACTAACTTTTGGTTATACATTCTTTTACTCTTCTTTCAATGACTATCAGGTCGGTGGTCTTTTTTTTTTAATACCGGGGATCGAACTCAAGATCAGTGGTTCTTAAAGTATGATTTCTAGATAGGAGGCTTCAATATAACTTGGGATGTTGTTAGAAATGCAAATTCAAGCTGGGTATGGTGGCGCATGCCTTTAATCCCAGCACTCCGGGAGGCTGAGGCAGGAGGATCATTGTGAGTTTAAGACCAGCCTGAACTGCATAGATGAGACCCTAACTCAAAAAATGGGCCAGGGATTTAGCTCAGTGGTGTAAGTGCCTGCCTGGAAGGGGCGAGGTTGTGAGTTCGATCCTTGGTACAAAAAAAAAAAATGCAAATTCAGTCAGGAATGGTGATGCATGCCTGTAATCCCAGCACTCAGGAGGCTGAGGCAGGAGGATTGCTGTGAGTTGGAGGGCCATCTGAGCTATATAGATGAGTTCAAGGCCAACCTGAGCTATATAAATAAGCTCCTGTTTTTGTTTTTTTTTAAAGCAAATTCTCAAGCCCCACCCTAGAATTAAAAATGATGTGGAATCCAACAATCCACGTGTAACAACTCCCACAGGAGATGTTAATCTACAGTAAAATTTGAGAGCCATTACTACCTAAACCACTGTTGCCCTCAGGTAGTTGAGAGATGTGGCTGATTCCAAGCCTGGCTTCAGTCCTTTGTCTCTGGTTTGTTCCTATTTCTAGGGTGTAGCCCTAGAGAGGCCTCAACTGAATTCCCAAGGTGTTTATTGGGGCCTCTCCCTTATCAGGCCCTGAACTCTAAACCACCCCCCCACACCTGATTTCCCCTGGCAGAGAAGCCCATGGGGAATCAGGAAAGGCCTCAAATGGGTATGGGAAGTCTAGCTCAAATCTCCATATCTCCATGTCTCTCTTCCCTTGGAAATCTTGCCATTTTGACCCCCAGGTTCTTGCTTCCCTAGTGACTGCTGCATGCCTTCATATTTCCTCCCTCAGCCACTGGCGGCAGTCTGTGTGACGCAAGTTAGTCTGCGGCAGCTGGAAGAGGAAGCCCCAGTCCTATTGTTCTGTTCCCACTAGAATTATGGAGTCAAATGAGCAGTTGGAACAATTCAGTCCCTGGCACGTGGTAAAAGCTCAGTAAGTGTAAGTTATTGTTCTTCTGCTCCCAGCAGAATCCTGGGGTCTATTGAGCCGAGTTGTTAACAATCAAGTCTCCCATACATTTTCTAGATAAGGAAGCTAGCATTCCACAGTGAAACTGCACCCGGGGTGGGGAGGGCTTAATTGGACTCCAGGGGATCCCAGGACAGTTCCCGCCCTTGTCAGAGTGGAAACCCTAACTTAAACCTTGCAGGCCCAGCTGAGTTCTCAGCTCAGAAGGAACCGAGCCAGGGGCTGTGGCTTTCCTCAACCACTTACCTCCCTCTCCTGTTCCAGGGCCCTGACCACAGCCTCAACTGCAAAATTCAAAGCAATCTGCTTAGCTTCAGAATTTCAGACCTCCCCATGTCTTTTCTCTAGAGCAGAGCATTTTCATGCATGCACATACCCACATACACACGCACACGCAGGCTCGTGCGGGTACGCTTACCCACATGTACTCCAGCAATGGCATGAGCGTGGCAGGCACACACAGGCCGTGTGAAACCAGGCAGCAGGGATGGCAATGAGAATTGCTCTGTTTTGAACTCTGGTCCACCTCTCCAGAGGACAGAGAAAAGCAGGCCGAAGGAACAGACTGAAAGGCCTGGCCAGAGCGAGGGCGGAGAAGGCTGGTCCTAGAGACCTACTGCCCGTCCTCTGGCCAGCATGGGAACTGGGTCTCTGAGATCAGGCCATGAGCTCTGGACTGGCCCTACTGGGGATGAGGGTTGGTCATGGGGACACTTATCTATATAGAAACCCAGGAGTTGGACTGGGCTGTGAAAGGGTGCTGAAGCCACTAACTTGAGTTACTTTGTGAAAGTGAAGATGTGTGTGTATGTGTGAGTGTGTGTGTGTGTGTGTGTGTGTGTGCGTGTAAGCTTTAATACTGTGCTTAGCCACCAACCCATAAGGAACCGGGAGCCTGGGGAGGCTTTAAACTACTGTTAGATAATTTGGCTCAGAAGAAATCTAGGCACTTAATTTTTTTTCTGGTTTAAAAGTAGTACTTTCTCATTGTAAAAAAAAAAAAAAAAAAAAAAAGTGAAACAAAAGGGTGGAAAGGAGAAAATGAAAAGCACCTGTGTCCCCACCCCTGGAGCAAATCACTGCCGACATCCTGGCAGTGTGGTGACTGCAGGCCCCGATGGTTTTCTCTTCTTCCTTCTCATGGAACCTGCCATGAGCATTTCTCACATCATTACTCTTTGTAAACCCAGGCAAAGGTCTTGGACCACTGTGTTGTGCACCATCATTTATTTAACCTGTTTCCCGGGGTTGGACATCCAAGCAGTTTCTTGTTCTTCCACTGTGCAAATCCTGGGCCTTCCTGCATGAAGTGCTGGGAGGTTCTGCCTCAGGGCCGCATCGGAGTGCCTGAGGCTGAACTCCAGGAAGGGCCCAAGCTTGGCTGGGTGTCCTTTGACCAGGAGAGTCTATAGGAGAAGGAGGTGAGCTGGGATGCAGCTGGACATGCCCTGCAGATACCCCCATGGGCTCCAGTTATCTCTCCACCCCTTCAGAGGCATCAGATGGGAGGAGAGGGAACCTGCTAAGCCTCCTGTGAGGCACAGTGTAGGGTAGGGGTGAGTTTGAGGCATTAATCAGCTAGGACCCTGGGGCTCCCCACCCTACTCTAATGGCTCCTGCACACGTCAGCCCACAAGGGTGGTGACAGAGCGAGGGACACGGAGGCTCTAGGCATGGAGGACATACCTTCAGACCAGCTAGAGGAGAGGCTGAAGGACCTCTGGGAGCCATGTCCTAAACTCCCAGAGGGAGCGTGAGATGGGCCAGGGGCAGGGACAGGGGCCGGGCTAGGACTGGGGAGACACAGTGGGGAGCTGGGAAGCCGGGAGATGCCTGCATGGCTCTGCTGCCCAGGTGGAGACCAGATACCTCACCTTCTACCTTGCCAGCCTCATCCTGCCCACAGGGGGACGGTAGGGAGCAGTGACTGCTGCTCTCTTAGCGCTGGATGCTCCTATCTTTCTGCCCCTTGAAAGGGGCCCGGGAGCCGGGCCTGGTGGCATACACCTTTAATCCCAGCAGGGAGGCTGAGGCAGGAGGATCTTTGTGAGTTCAAGACCAGCCTGGGCTACAAAGTGAGTTCAAGGCCAGCCTGAACTGCATAATGAGACCCTGTCTCAAAAAATAGGGCCAGGGATTTAGCTCAGTGGCCTAAGCACCTGCCTGGCAGGAACCAGGTTGTGAGTTCTATCTCTGGTACAAAAAAAAAAAAAAAGGGGGACTGGGAATCAGGGAGCTCCATGGGGCCGGAGTCCTGGAGTGTTAGTGCCACAATCGACGTCAGTGATCATTTCCTCCACACTCAAGGGAGAGACAGGGAACCTGAGGGGCCAGGTCAAAAGACCAGTAGGAGGTAGGTGAGGGATGGAGCCCCAGTGTACCTGCCCAGGGCCCTGTGGTCATGTGCTCTTCACTCCACACCTGAGAGTCACATCTGCTTGGAGAGGGGACACGGCAGGGCTGAGGTTGTCTGTGAGGGTCAGAAGACACCAGGCCTGGTGGGAATCTACCCAGAGGAGCCCAGCACAAGCCTAATTCATGAGGCCTCTGCCTGGGACCCTCCCAGCCCCTCACCTGCAAGAAGCCTTCTGCACCCCAGCAGAGCCCAAGGGCGCCATGCACTTTGGTGCCCAGGGTGGGAGTTGGAGCTGAGCCCGCATACTTCACCCATCTTTGTACGCCCTGTCACCGCAGGGTGGTAGGAGTGGGGAGTGGCTTCTGTCCCAGCTGAGTGACGGCTGCGTAGGACTTGCAACAGATTAACCCAGCAGCAGGGCCCCGGCACATGGCCTTCCCAGCATCCCCAGCACCATCTGTGCCTTCCGCATGAGGTATTGGGACCTTGGACCACGGCCCCTTTTCGGCGCCCTCTGTGAGTCTTCATCAGACACTGTTGGACTCTTGCTCTGAGGCAGCCCCTTTCAGGGATTCAGAGCTCAGAGCCCAGGGCAGCCTCTCGTCACTCCTTTGCCGTGACACAGGCAGCAAGGAAGGCTGCCCCAGGACAGGCCATTAGTGTTCCGCTCCAGTCCTCCCGGGCCCCCTCCTGCCCTCACTGCCCTCCGCCCTGCCACCTGGGCGTTATGGCTGGAGCCACACTCGTCTTCAGGCCTCTCAGGTTCCAGCTTTCTAGAATCCAGTCGTGTCTCTTGGGGCAGAAATAGAAACATTCTTTTCCCAGGTTTTGCCTCTGGCTTCTTGATAGGTGTTGGGGGGAAGAGGGGACCAGAATACTCAGACCTGGGAGCAGACTTCTGTCCCTATGCTTTTCCCTTTACCACTTCCGGGGTAGTCTGCTTCAAGGCCAGAAATGCTCTGGGGGGTGGGGGGGACAAATTCCAAAGGTCAGCAGCCTCTCCCGCTTACCATCCACAGCACACTGTCAGCTCAGCTACCTCACTGGGCCCTCCAGACAACCTGGTGGTGTGGCAGGGACTATCAGTGGCACTTTATGGATGAGGAGACTCAGAAGGGCAAGCACATTCACCTTGGCACCAAGATCAGGCCTTGAGGCCTCAGTCTTCAGACTAGAAATCCAGGGAAAGTCACTGCCCATCACCCTGCAGCCTCCTCAGGGGCCTGGGGTGGGGAGAGTGTGAGGTCCCGGGGGCCAAGTGGCCTGTCCTCCCTGCAAACCCCATGCCCACCTGCTACACCTCAGAGGGTGCGGGTTTGTTCCAGGGCTGCTTACCCTCTTCAGCCAGCCTCCTCAGTGCACAGTAGGTGCTCAGGTTGCCTGATGGATGGAAGGCAGCCCTCCAGTGTGTCTGCAGTCTGTCCCTTCTGTGTGTCTGCACGCTGGCTGGGATGTGCGGGACTGGACCTCAGCACATAGGAGGCCCCGAGATCTGCAGGAACTTCCTGAGGTCACGATTTGCCCTAGAGATATTAGCCCCCATGAGACTGAAGCTGGGGGAAAGCGCCCTCCGCCATCAGGAACTGGCAACTGTGAGCTTGGGTCATGCGCCAAGCTTAGCAGGGTCCCATTTGATCCTCAAACAAATCCTCCCTGCCACCAAGGCTTGTCACCTTTCCTCCATCTCCATGATCATCGAGCCACAGCTACCTCAGCTTACTTGAAGCCAGAGCAAAACTCCTCATATGCTCACAGCCCAGCTCTCTCCAATTCACTTTTCACACAAAGCCATAGGGAAGGCTTCAGGATGTAGATCTCCTCCTGTCACCCCTGATGAGATCCCTGAGGCAGAGTTTGAGCCTCTACTCCATCTTATGCCTCCCTCTGGCCCCTGAGCCACACTAGCCTTCTTCCAAACTCTCATTCCTACCAACCTGTGGCCAATCACAGCACCTTTGCATACATTCTTTCATCTGCATGAAAGTATTCCCCATAGGTGTTAGTTCTGTTACTGTAACAAAAATCCTGAGATGATCAATTTATAAAGAGGATAGGTTTATTTGACTCACGGTTTCAGAGTGTTCAGTCCATAATCTGTTGGTCCTGTTGCTCTGTGCCTGTGGCAAGGCAGCACATTGTAGTGGAGAATACGTTACGAAGTCAGCTGCTCACCCTACAGTAGCCAGGTAACAAAAAGGAAAGAGGGAAAGAGACCAGCATCTCAAATTTCCTTCAAGAGCATGGCCCCCAGTGACTAAATGGCCTGAACATCTCATTAGACTTCACCTGTTTAAGGTTTCCACACCTTCCAAAGGCCAAGCCTTAACACATGAGCTTTGGGGAACTTGCTAGACTCAAGTTATAGCACAATTCCCTTTACCTTGTTAATTTGTACTCTTCCTTAGATCTCAGCTATAGGGCCTTTCCTGCAATTTGGGGTCAGTACCATTCATTGTATGTTCTTGCACACACCTCCGCATTTCTTCACCAGCGTTGTTATTTTGCAATTACAATTATCTTCTGCACTCAACTGTAAGCTCCATGAAGACAAGAGAGCATTCTTCTCCTTCTCCTCTGCTTCCTACCTGTCTCATTGCTATATTCCTAGAACTGAGGCTCAACATAGATGTGTTGAGTAGATAAATGAGTGAAGCACTCTCAGAGGTGAGTAGTACTGCTACCCCCACCTCACTAACAAGGAAACTGAGTTCTGAGAAGCAGCCAGCTCAAGGTCCCAAGACTGGCAAATGGCAAAGCAGAGTTTGAGCCAAGTCAGACTGCAGAGCTGACATTCTTAGCTCACTCTTCTTCTTCTTCCCCTTTTTCTTCTTCTACTTCTTCTTCTTCTCCTTCTCCATCTTCTCCTTCTTCTCCTTCTCCTTGTTCTCCTTCCCCTTTTTCTTCTTCTACTTCTTCTTCTCCTTCTTCTCCTCCTCCTCCTCCTCCTTCTTCTCCTTCTTCTTCCCCTTCTTCTTCCTCTTCTCCTCCTCCTCCTCCTTCTTTTTCTTCTTTTTTTATTGATTGATTGATTGATTGATTTTTTTGAGGCAGGGTCTCACTATGTAGTTCAGGCTGACCTTGACCTCACTATGTAACTCAGGCTGGCCTCCATGGTGATCCTCCAGCCTCAGCCTCTCAAGTTCCCGAATGCTGGGATTATAGGACTCTGAGCTCCTTCTGCTTCTGACCTGGTGTCCCAACCTAGGTCTGTCTTGCTGTCTCGACAGGTTCTGTGAGAATTGCTCTGCTGGACCAGGCTCCCCTCCTCAGCAGCTGTCCCCAGAACTATGGAGAGCTTGAGTGAACTACAGAACCCGCTGCTGCCCAGGAGCCCTGGCCCCCTCCATGGTCCCTATTCCTACCCCGAGGCCCCACCTAGCTGGTCCTGCCAGGAGAAGCTCTACTCCTACTTCCTGGGTGGTGCTGGTTCTGCTCACGCCCACCAGCTTCTGGACCCAGGGTCCCTGCAGCTGGCTGTGGAGGCCTGGTACCGGCCCAGCTGCCTACTGGGGAGGGACAAGGTCAGGGAGCCCAGGGCAGGCAGCTGTGAGACCAGCTTCATGGAGGCCAGGGAGCCCCTGG
The DNA here is from genome assembly GCA_004363535.1 of Dasyprocta punctata. Taxonomy (NCBI): domain Eukaryota; kingdom Metazoa; phylum Chordata; class Mammalia; order Rodentia; family Dasyproctidae; genus Dasyprocta; species Dasyprocta punctata. Next base: position 39,274 of record RJWM01009244.1, read on the forward strand.
CAGGACCCACAGAGCAGTGCACAGAGCCTAACCAAGCTGAGGAGGATGTCACCATCCAGACTGTGTCCTATGGCGTTCAAGAGGAGCTACAGGGCCAGGAGGATGACCAGGAGGAGGAGGTAAGCACGCCCGCTCAACACGCCGATTTCCAGGGGCCCTCACTAGACCCTGAGATTTAACACGCCTGGATTGAGGTCCAGGAATCTGTCTGCCACCAGTACAGCCCACACTTTGAGAAACACTAGCTTGGGTTGACTTTCAGTCCAACTGATAAATAGTAACTACCTATCACTCAAACATAGCATTATTATTTTGATGGGTGATCATCCAAGTCCTTTTTTATTAACCTATTTGGTTCTCTGCCTTTCTTTTTCTTTTTTTTTTTTTTTTTTCGGCACCGGGGATTGAACTCACAACCTCACGCCTGCCAGGGCAGGCGCTTAAGGCACTGAGCCAAACTCCCAGCCCTGGTTTTTTTGAGGCAGGGTCGCACTATGTAGCTCAGGCCAGCCTTGCGCTCGCGTTGTAGTCCAAGCCGGCCTCGAACTCACAACGCTCCGCCTACCTCAGCCTCCCGAGTGCTGGGATTAAAGGCGTGCGTCACCACGCCCGGCGGTTCTCTGCCTTTCAAAAAGATCTTGCTGGACATAGTTTCATAACCTGATATTTCAATATTGCTTCATGAAATTTAATATTTTCTACAAGGTGATTTTTAAAATTACATGGTCTTCCATTATGGGTTTTCCCATCATTTATTAACTCAATCTCCTGGCCACTGGACTTTGAGAGCATTTCTAATCTTTTCCCTGGTGATAAAGTTCTAAAAGCAGAATCATCCAATCATTGTAAAGGCTTTTGGTAGAAAGTGGTGAGACCAAACTACACTGCCACCAACAGCGCAGGGCACTACCTATAGTCCCTCATCAATGCCCCCTGGGGATGAGTTTTACCTTTTTAAAACTCCTGTCAGTGTGACAGGAGTCATCCTGTAGGGTGACCTGGGGCCTGGCTGCCAAACTGCACTGTTTCACAGAGTGATACGACATCCACAGAGTGCGAAAGTGAAGACAACTTCCTCACGCTGCCCCCCAGGGACCACCTGGGTCTCACCCTCTTCTCCATGCTCTGCTGCTTCTGGCCACTGGGCATCGCTGCCTTCTACTTCTCCCAGGGGGTAAGCGCACCTGGGGCCACCTGCCTCCGCTGGAGGGCTCGGCTCTCCCGATGTAGAATGGGGCCAGGGTTCTGGTGGGCCGGGCTGTCCTGCTGGGTGTGCAGCTGCTCTCTTTAACAGCGCGACTCTCTCCCTAGACCAGCAAGGCCATCTCCAAAGGGGACTTCCGCCTGGCCAGCGCCACCTCCCGCCGGGCCCTCTTCCTGGCCACGCTCTCCATCGCCGTGGGGGCCGGTCTCTATGTGGCTGTGGTAGTGGCTCTAGCAGCTTACATGTCCCAGAATGGCCATGGCTAGCAGCCACCAGTAGGGCCTGCATCTCAATTCCCCTTGTCCACTGGAGGAAGCAGAGGGGCTCAGGACTACAGACCCCATGGAGAGTTCTCGGCCTCGGAGAAAACCCATGCGAGTGGTTTGTTGGGGCAGGGCCTTCCAGTCTGCAGCCTGCAGAGCTCAACCTTCCCTTCTTCTCACCAGAGCAGACCAGGGGCACCACTCACTAGCCCAGGCTGCAGAGGGGAAGTAGGAGAGATAGGGCTGCCCCCCAGGCCACCCCGCAGCACCTAGCCCCGCCTGTTCTGCCCATTCCTTACCGGGTCTCCCGCCTGCCCTGTCGGCAGCTCACTACCCACTTTCTCAACAGAAAAAGAGCAGGAGGTTCCCAGGGAAACAGAGGGGTGCCCCAGCCCTTTCACCCACAGGGGTCTTCATCTGGGGACAGGCTGCATGGCTCAACTCCACTCTGACCCCAGGATGCCCACGGTGCCCAAATCCAGCCAGTCAGGAAGGCAATATGTAGACACGGGCACCCCCGCTCCTTCTGATTCTAGGGACTGCTCATCTCCCTGTGGGCAGGTAAGACACTGTAGATCCTGGATAGAGAAGAGGAGTCTCAGCATGTAAACTCTGCACCGAGGAGGGCAGGCTCCGGGAGCCCCCCTGGGTAGGAATAAAGGGCAGAAGGGATGACAGAGGCTGGAGGGCCCTGAAGTACTGCTGGGCTGCATGGGCCTCCCCACACTGCCATGGTTTCCCGCCCACACATCCTGTCTGGGTTCTGTCTGGGAGCCCTAAGATGGTGCCCCCTCCCAGGAGACTGAGAGTGCCAGCAGCACCCCAGACACTGAACAGGGACAGGGCCCCAGGTCCAGGCCTGTGGGAAAGGCAGTGAACAGAGCCCCAAGGGGAGTGAGTGTAAATGAGGGGAGGACACAGGCAGCGTGGGCTGCCTCCTGGAAGAGGTGTCCCCTGGTCAGGGCCTAGAAGAATGAGTAGAATCCACCTAGGGGATTTGTTGGTGGGCAGAGCATCAGGCAAGGCCTCCCAGGTGGATTCCAAGCTGTTTGGATTCTACCTGGAGCAACAGGATGGGGCAAAATTGCAACATTTCTGAGGGCTCCACCAAGATGAGGAGGAAGGTAGGTCGAGCCTGCGTCTCAAAGACAAGTAGTTTTCCATCTCTGAATGCTTGGGGCTGGTGGTGGCACCTGACCAGCCCTGGAGCGCCTCCACTCAGGTCTGCTCCCAGCTCCGCAGCCTCAAAGCACCATGCAGAACTTTAGAGACATCAGGCAGGCAGCCCTCGCCCAGGCAAGCCTGTCGGGGCCCACGCTACAGGACCCCATTGTGCATGATTGGGGGGACCTGGTCATTGCCATGCCCCACCCAGAGAGGGCTATGGCTCCCCCACTGACCACGCCTTGTCCCTTGCCCTCCCCCACCTCCAGCATTGCCCAACCCCCCACTCCCCGCATCACTGGCACTTTTAATGCCCCCTTGTTGTATTTATTTATCCTGGTAATAAACTTTTCTGTAACATCTGGTGCCCTCTGTGCCTCTTGCTGTCCTCGCCTGCCCACGTTCACCTGGCTCTCATTCCTGAGGCTGTTCCCCAGCACTGAGCTCTGTCATGGGTCTCTGGCCTCTGACCGCAGCAGCCTCTGAAGAGGGCAGGCTTGCAAATGGACCTCAGGAGGAGGACCGTCCAGAGCCCATGCTGCCTCAGGGTTCCTCGGCGTCGAGTCAGACTGGATGCAGGCTGATGGCTTGCACTGGACTTTAAGTGGGACAAAGCAGGATGCATGCCTGGGGAAAAGACTCCCTCCTAGGCCGAGAGCCTTGGAGGTCAGGGAGGAAAGGCTGTGAGCCAGGGCCACTGAGGCTCCAGTGTCTTTGGCTAGGAGAGGGGCTAACTGGCCTCAGGATCACTGGGCATGGGAGGTCCTGGGAAGGTGGGTTGTATACAACCCATACTCTATGGGCACACAGTTGCAAGATACAGCTCTTCACATCCACATGTACACACACACACGCACACGCACACACTGCATGGGTTAGGGGCCTGGGGACAGAGATGAGCACACAGGACGCATTTGTAAAAGGGAAAGGGCAGGGGTCTGGGCAGAGGGAGTCAGGCTGTGATGCAGTCTTGAAGGACAGTCAGGCCAATCAGAATGCCCTTCAGGGTTGACCCAAGGTTGGGTGAAGGGTCTGTTATTGGATGTGGGCCACCCAAAAAGGGAGCTTGGCTATGGGTGAGCTGGCTTTCTTTAGCCGAGGTGGCCCCCAAAAGGCTCTACTCTGAAGGCTGCTGCAGGACCAGCAGCACCTGGAGGACTATCCATTCTTCCTGAAGGGCCCTGGCTGCCACCTCACCGCACTGACCACACCTGCCACCCAGCAGTGCAGATGGACCCGTGTCCACCCCGATGCCCTCTGCCCTCCCTTCTGCGTACTAATGGTGCTTACTGGGGACTCTGTGACGGATGGCAGCAGGCAGAACAAACTGAAAATGCGAAAGGCAATGTAGGCTTCAGCCAACTACTGATGGGAGTCAATGGATAAAGAAAGAGCCTCTGTGTCTTGGCCCTGGGGTGGGAGTAGCTGCATTCCACAGCAGTTCCAGGGGTCTGCAGTGGGAGTGACCGCCAGCGCCCGCAGCAGCAGTCTACACGGCTGCCCGGCCCTCCCTGGCTGCCTTTGCTCTGTAGTCTTCCCCATTCCCGGGGATGCTCTCCAGGAATTTCCCTGCAATTTAGTCCTTGTCTCACACACAATTGGCTTCTGGGCAACCCACAGCCCAGCACACACTTGCATATTCACACGCAGGCACAGCCGTGAAACCATGCCCACCTTCATGCCCAGGTACAGCCCACAACTACACAAGGAAGAGGTGAAGGAGACATGGGGGTTGAAAACTATCACCCAGCCCTGTCCATCCTGCCACCAGGCTGGCTCCAGGCACTGGAATGGGCACTGGGCTACAGGGTCCCTCATGCAGGCCCTCCTCCTTCCTCCAGTATGCTCTTCCGGGCTTAGGGAGAGGAAGAGAAGCCAAATGATGTTGTATTGTTTTGTTTTGTTTTGAGATGGGCTCCTGCTAGGTTGCCCAAGCTTGTCTCAAATTCTTGGGTTTAAATGATCCTCCTGTCTCAGCCTCCTGAGTAGATGAGACTATAGGTATGCATCACCTCACCAGCTTGATCAATTATTTTCAGCCCTAGTCCTCCCCAGTCCCTTTCACCCCCCTACCTATCCTCAGCTGCAAATTCAGGCTCCAGAGGAAAAAATGGAATCAGCAAAAAGCTGGGGGCTTCCCCCTCCCTCCTGGGCTTGTCCTTTCAGACCTCAGAGCAGGGGCTGACACCTCCCCTTCTGGATGAGGCCTGCCTCTGGCATGCCTGGGGCGCTTTAGTCCTCTTGCTTCCCAGCTCTGCCTGTATCTCGTGCATGAGGCTCCTGGGAGGCTGGGGGGCTTCATTTCCTCCCCTTCTGGCTGGTTCTGAGGCTGGCAGGAGGAGGCTGGGGGCAGGCAGGGTCCCCGGGGTAAAGGTGCCCGTGACGAGCTGCAGTACCAGCACATCTGTGCAAATATTACCAATTATTTTCCTCACTCTAAACACCCAGCAGGAAGGCAGGGAAGCAACCAACCCAAACTGTTTAAAATAGAAACAAAAATTGCTGCACAGGGAAGTTGGGGTGACTGGCAGAGCAAAGGCCCTGCACCAAGAATCCGGGGTCTCCCCAGCCAGTTGCCCTTAAGTTGCACTTGCTCTCACCACCCGCTCCTCCCAACCTCACCTCAATTTCTCTTCCATGGCTAGGAGGAAGCGGGTGGGAAAACCTTACCAAGAAGAAGGCGGACTTGGTCGGGGAGGGGGTGCCAAGCCACACCCTGTGCTGGGGAGGGAAGAGGGGTTAGGAAGGTGGCCACAGAGGGACCGGAGCTAAGGCCCCCTGGCCTGTGGTTGGCAGCTGCTGGGCAAGCTCATGCCCTGGGTAGGCCAGAGTCTGGGGTGCGGTGTGGAACGGAGAGTGGGGGGAGGCCCCCTTTGTTGTGCCCAGGCCCCGGGGATGAAAGGGAGGTGGCCCAGGGCCAGGGCTGGAGAGTGAGAGCCTGACCTGCCCGGCTCTGACTGGAAGGACCTGCGCCTGTACCTCGGCAGCCCTCTCTATTCCCTCCCTCCCTATACACAGGCTGATGGACAGCAGGTCACAGTACAGCCACACTGGTTGTCACAATGGTGACACGCTTCCATGCCGATTAAAAAATAGGCCCTGTCCTGCCCCCACCCCTCCAAATGTTTCCCTTTCTGCTTCCCTCACCCCCCTCCAGGACACCAGACACCCCCAGCCTGGGGTGACATAGTTAGCAGCTGGCACAGCAGCCCCTCCCCCAAATGCATCTGTCCACGCCTGGGCAGCCCTGATTGTTAAACATCTCCAATGTCACCCTGCCCCCGACACACACACACACACACACACACACACAGCTGTTCTTCTGCCCTCTCCTGAGTGCCCTGCACCCCTGTGGCCTTCCAGAGACTCAGCACAAGTCCTAGGCACAGCCAGACCCAAGCCCCTGTTGGGCTGGGGTGGGGGTGAGGTCCTGGGGTGGGGACAGGGCCAAGGCCCTGAGGGCAGGGACCCTGGAACGCTGTACTGTGAAGGCACCTGGAGCTCATCTTGTCACTGTCTCTCCTGTTAGAGAAGAGACCACCGAGGTCCAGAGTGGGAGGTGAGCAGCTCAGGTCCCACAGCAGGTTCTGAGCCAAGCCTAGGTTGGCGACAACTGCCCCGTGTGCCCGCACTGAGACACAGAAAACCCAGCGACAACTGCTGCCTGCCGCCCCGTGCATATTAACAGCCCTGCTTCCCTGCCTTTCCTCCCTGGCCACGTCTTGCTTCAAAGGCTTCCCTGCTCATCCCTGGGGCTGACACCGTGGCCCTTCTATTTTTGGTGGTGTGGCTGGGGTGGGGCAGGTAGCTGACAACCTTGCTTCCCCTGCCCTGAACCCTCCCAGGGGCCCTCACATCCTCAGTGTGACAGGGGCAGGTGCAGCTCTGTGCAGAACGAGTCTCCGTGGGAAGACTCAGATGTTCAGCACAAAACTAAAAGATGCCCGTGCCACCGCCTGCCCTTCCAAACACATCAACTTCTCCTTCTGCCGGCCCTCACTACTCTCCTTCTGAAGAGCCAGGTGCCAGGCGGGCTTCAAAGCCGGCTCTGGCTCCGTGAGGAAATGACAGAAACTCCCAAAGGCCAGGGAACCTCCCCCACCCCAAACCAGACACAGTCTAGAAAGGGACAAAGGAATCAGCGGCCCCAGTGGGCAGGGCCAGCAGGAGGCAGGAGCACAAAGGACCTTCACACAGGCTCAATCACAGAGGCAGGTGCTCCTGCCCCAGACAGGGAGACTGAGGCAGGCACGAGGCCACAGCTTGATGCACAATAGCAAGGCCTGTGAGAGCCTGCTGTGGTTCCACTCTCACTTCCGCCTTTTTCTCTCACTATGCAGTTCAGGCTGGCCTTGGGCTCACTTTGTAGCCCAGGCTGGTCTCAAACTTGTAATGATCCTCCTGCCTCAGCCTCCTGAGTGCTGGGATTACAGGAGTGTACCACCACGCCCGGCTTGCCTTTTTCTATTCTGAAGCCAACTTGTGGCCATTTCTCCGTCATGTCCCCCTCCAGCCCTGTCCTTAACCTGCTTACAGCTGGCAAGCACAGTGGCTAGAGTAGGTAACTGTGAATAGTGCATAAATCAATACCTACATGGCCTCAATAACAGCATTAGGCATACATGGAAGTGCTGTGGAACAAACCCAGGGCCTCATGCATGCTAGGCGAGTCCCCTACCACTGAGCCATACCCCCAGTCCACTGTATGAAATTTCTTAAAAATATCTAAATGACTTCCCTGCCAGAGTTTCTCACCTCCACCACCTGACGACTTCCATAGCCAGACAGACTAAAGCCAAAGTCCAGGCCACTGCTCATCGCTGAGCAAACAGACTGAGTACCCAGGTCTGTTTCCCATCTCCCTGACTTTGCTCAGGTGAGGGATTCCTTTATCTGCGGTCACTCCCTCTCTTTCTTTCCTACTAACTGATTTCAAAACAAAACAAAACAAAAAAACTTCCAAGATATAGTTCAAGAAAATATCTTCTATGCAGTCTTTTCTAACAACCCCCACCCCATACCAAATAGAACTAAAAAGCCCTTTTGGAATTCGACCCCACCCCTGCTCCTGTGGACACAGCAGCAGCTCCTCTGACGTTGGGCTCGAATCTGGGCTCTGCACCGCTGGGCCTGGCACAGGCCGGCACTCAGTGGACACTCCACTCTTTCCCTGGGAAAGTCTCTGGGGAGAAGCTGCTTCCCATGTGGCTGTGACTGTCAGGGTCAGGGATTTCTCCCTTCGAAGGGAGACTCACCCACCTCCTGGGACAGAGAGGAGCGGGGTGGCAGCAGGGGGGGACCCCCTAAGTGGAAGGAGCTATACAATTTTTTTTTTTTTTGCGGCACCAGGGATTGAACTCACAACCTCGCACCTGGCAGACAGGCGCTTTAAGTCACTGAGCCAAACTCCCAGCCCTGGTTTTTTTGAGGCAGGGTCGCACTATGTAGCTCAGGTCGGCCTTGTGCTTGCTTTGCAGCCCAAGCCGGCCTCGAACTCACAACACTCCTCCTACCTCAGACTCCCAAGTGCTGGGATTAAAGGCGTGCGCCACCACACCCGGCTGGAGCTATACAATTTTAAAGAGAAAAAAAAAACAGACACAGTGGCGTGAACCCCGGGGTACCCAACCCGCTGGTATCTGCACAGGGACAGAGCACAAAACTGTACCCCCTTCACCTGCCTTTTATCTGGGAAACCGCAAAGCCCACCCTGCCGGCCAGAACCTTAGACACAAACAGAGGCCCAAAGGGGCCGCCGTGGCTGCTTGTCCCTCCTCCCTGGTCTGTCTGGGGCTCTGGGCTAAAGAGACAGTTCTTCCATGGTTTCTTCTGATCCCAACTCAGCCCCTGGGTGACTCCTGGCCCCATCCTCCAAAGGAGCCCACGAGTGTGGGTGCCACGGGTCTGTCCACATCCCTTTCTGAAGCCTGGGCCAGAGGCAGAAGCTGCCCCAGCCTTGCCACCTTCCCATCTACACCCAGTCCTGTGCCTCGACCTTTCCCCAGCCTCCCTGATCTGCCTACTTCACGTCCTGTCTGTTGTTAAGCTCTAGTCCAAGTCCCCATCAGCTCTTACTTGTACTGCTCCAAAAGCCTCCTGAATGTCTCATCACATGCTACAACATGGGTAAGCCTAAGGACACCGCGCTAGGGGAAATGAGTCAGCCACAAAAGGAACAACACTTCACTCTACTACTAACACACAGTACCCAGAGTAACCCGCTTCACAAAGGTCAAATGTGGAATGAAGGTTGCCAGGGCTGGGATAGAAGGAGTGGGGGGCGGGGTTCTCGCTCAATGAGCACTGAGTTTCAGTTTTGTAAATGAAAAAGTTTTGGACGTCAATTGCACAACAACGTGAATAGATTTCATACTACTGAACTGTGCACTTGAAAAATAGAGAAAATGTATTGGGCAAGATGGCACACACCTGTAATCCCAGCACTTAGGAGGCTGAGGCAAGAGGATCGTTACAACTTTGAGGCCAGTGTGGGCTACAAAGTGAGGTCAAGGCCAGCCTGAACTGCATAGGGAGAACCTGTCTCAAAAAAGACATTATGCACTGCATTAACCATTGTTACCTTCCTATTATCTTGCTTTGAAATTTTATTATTTTTTTCTTTAAAAAAAAAGAAAACAGCCAGGAGTGGTGGCTCACACCTATAATCCCAGCACTCGGGAGACTGAGGAAGGAGGATCATTGCGGGTTTGAGACCAGCCTGGGCTACAAAGTGAGCTTGAGGCCAGCAAGACCCTGTCTCAAAAAGAAAAAAAACAAAATCATCATCCTATTTATAATAACTGTAATAAATAAAATGCCTACTAATAAATTTAACCAAAGCGGTAAAAAGCTCTACAATAAAAATTATAAAACACTGAATAAAGAAATTGAAGAGAGCCGGGCGTGGTGGTGCACGCCTTTAATCCCAGCACTCAGGAGGCTGAGGTAGGAGGAGCGTTGTGAGTTTGAGGCCAGCTTGGGCTACGACGGGAGCACAAGAACGACCTGAGCTACATAGTGTGACCCTGCCTCAAAAAACTAGGGCCGGGAGTTTGGCTCAGTGGCTTAAGCACTTGTCTGGCAGGTGCGAGGTTCTGAGTTTGAACGCTGGTACCGCAAAAAAAAAAAAAAAAAAGAAAAAGAAAAGAAAAGAAATTGAAGAGAACAGATCAAAAAAGCAAAAGGTATCCCATGTTCATAGATATTGCTGAAATGTCCTTATTGCCCAAAGTGATCTACAGATTTAATGTGATCTCTATAAAAATATCAATAGTGTTCTTTGCAGAAATAGAAAAAGACTTCAAAAATTCCTATTTAACCATCAAAAACTTTGGGTAGCCAAACAATCCTGAGCAAAACAGAACGAAAGAGCTCAACAACCCCTGACTTCAAAGCATATTATAAAGCCATAGTAACCCAAACCACACAATAGAAGCATAAAACAGAGACATAGGCCAGTTGATTAGAATAAGAACCCAAGAATAAATCAATGTACTTATAGCCAACTAAGAACACACACTGGAGAAAAGACAATCTCTTCATCAACGGTGTTGGGAAAATCAGATATTCATAAGCAAAAGTCTGAGAGTAGACCCCTATCTCTCACCATACATGAAAATCAACTCAAAGTGGAAACAAAGACTTAAATGTAAGGCTTCAAACTATGAAGTTATTAGAACATAAAGAAAATGCTTTACTCTCCTTGACCTGGGCAAAGAGTTCGTGGCTATGACCCCAAAATCACAAACAAAATTGAAAAATGGAATTATATCAGACCAAAAACCTTCTGCACAGTAGAGGAAACAACCAACAGAATTAAGAGGCAATCTGCAGAATGGGAGAGAAATATTTGCAAAGTACTCACCAGACAGGAGATTAATACCTGGTATATACAAGGAACTCAAACAACTCAATTTAAAAAGGTGCAAATGAACCAGGGATTTAGCTCAGTGGCATAAGCGCCTGCCTGGCAAGCATGAGGCTGTCAGTCTGATCCCTGGTACCAAAACAAAACAAAACAAAGTAGATAAATATGGTCAACAAATGTATGAAATAATGTTTAATATCAGTAATTATCAGGGAAATACAAATCAAAAACCACAAGATCTCTCACCTGAGTTGGAATAGCTGTATAGCTGTAATGCAAAAAACAAAACAAACAAACAAAAAAAAGCATCATGTACTGTTGGTGGGAATGCAAATTAGGGTGGCCATTATGGAAAATAGTACAAATGTTCCTCAAAGAACTAGAGATAGGGTCAGGGATTTAGCTCAATGGCGTAAGCGCCTGCCTAGCAAGCGCAAGGTCATGAGTTTGATCCCCCGTAGCAAAAAAAAAAAAAAAAAAAGCTAGAGATAGAGCCATCTTACAATCCAGCAATCCCACTACTGAGTATATAGCCAAAGAAAACAAAAGTTGGTAAGCCAAAGAGATCTCCCTTCCCATCAGTCATTACTCAGTGCTATTTATAATAGCCAAGATGTGGAATCATGCAGGGTCTATCCCTGGATAGAGCATAAAGAAAATGTATATATGCACCTTGAAATATTACCTAGTCCTAAAAAAAGAAAAAAAATCCTGCCATTTGCAACAACATGAATGGGCCTGGAGGACAATACAGTAAGCGAAATAACTCAGGCACAGAAACACAAACATGGAATGTTCTTACTTGTTTGTGGAAACTAATACAGTTGACCTCAGAGTAGTGTCGAGTGAAATAGTGGTTACCAGAGCCTGAGAAATTGGGGGTGGGGGTGGGGGTGGGGGTGGGACAGCAGAGTAGATGGGTAGGGATGTAGGGGGGTGGGGTGGAGGAATGACTTCGAACATTGTGTAGCATAGTAGGATAAATATGGTTGACAACATTTAATCTCATATTTTAAAATAGCTAGTAGAGATGATTTTGAATGCTCCCAACATAAAGAAATGATAAATATGTGAAGTGATAATATGCCCAATTATCCTGATCTAATCATGACACAGTGTGTATATATATACATATAATATCACACATTTATTTATTATATATATTATATTATCATATTGCACTTCATAATATGTACAGTTGTTACATGTCCAAAAAAGGGAGCAAACTCCATGACCTCGCAAGTCCCTACCCACCTGCAGCTGCATCTCACGCTGTACTCCCCAAAACTCTGCCCCCCACCATGACTGCCCTCCTTCAGCCCTTCTCACAGTAGGACCTTTGCATAAGCTGTTCCCTCTGACTGAAATACTTTTCCTTCCCTTCTGGGATTTATCAACTCCTATTCACCCTCATGTTTTGATTCTAAAGTCATTGCTAGGTTGGGAGATGGATTAACTAAAGGTCAACTTGGAACACTCAGCTGAACTGAATCAGCGTGGTGCTGGGTGTGGAAGGCCCACCTGAGGACTGTTGCCAACAGCATAAAAGGAGAACTGTAGGGGAAGATGGTGTGCTGTTGATCTCCTGAAGGAAGAAGGGTGTCTTGCTGGCTTTCCTAATATGAACTCAGCTGTTCTAATTATCTGAGGAGCTCGGGTCCTTGATGTTGCTGAGATGGCTGTGGTTGTTTTCGAGGGAGCTCTGGTCCTTACCTTAAGCTTTGCTTCTGGGCTCCAGTGCAGAACCCTCAGCCTGGTGGCACAGATCCTTCATCCTGCTGGTGCAGACTTTCTAGCTTGCACCACTGATCTTTGGGCCTTCCCAGTGCAGATCCTTGGTACAGACTTGCACAAGACATTGTCCTGGGCTTCAGGCCTCCAGCTGGGCTTGTGGAGGACATTGCCATGAAATCCAGGCCCTCAGCTGGATTCTTTGGGTCTACAGTGTGTGGACAGATCTTCCACATTCTTTCGCTTTTGATTCTTTTGGTGACTATTATAAAAATAACCCTATAAATTATGTGTCCTGTATTAAATCTCTTCCCTTAAATGGATAAAAAAGATGTGGTATTTTTATACAATGGAGTACTACTCAGCCATAAAGAATGATAAACAGGATACTTTTATAGGTAAATGGATGTACCTTGAGAACATACTTGTTAGTGAAATAAATAAGACACTTGTAAACATCGTATTGTTTCATTAGTGTGACAAGCTGAAAGAAAAAACATATGTACATGTGTATGTATATATATAGAAAATAGTTAAGATAGTTGTACTACTGATTTCTGAGTTCGTTGAAGAGAAAGATTTGTGCTGGTATTGTTCAGACAATTGAAGGCAGATGTCTTGTGCTCTGGGTGAATGATTTGGGGATAACAATATGCAATTTATGTACCATTGTTACCCCCTGATCGATGTACTTAAAAATTTTGTTGTAGATTTTTTTCTTCCTCTTCTTTTTTTTCTTTCTTTTTATCTATGAATAAAATGGATTTGAAAAAAAAAATCTCTTCCCTTAGAAACCCTGACTACAATGCCTTTCCCAACCATGGCTTCCCCTTCAAAAATTGAAAGGATTGGTGGTTTATAACTGAGGTCATCAACAGGGAGAAAGGAGGGGCCTATGAACTATTTTTTTTTTTTTAGTTTTAAAAATAATCTTTATTTTTTAAAAGTTAATATGAGCCGGGCGTGGTGGCGCACGCCGTTAATCCCAGCACTCAGGAGGCTGAGGTAGGCGGAGCATTGTGAGTTTGAGGCCGGCTTGGGCTACAAGGCGAGCACAAGGCCAACCTGAGCTACATAGTGCTAACCTGCCTCAAAAAACTAGGGCCGGGAATTGGGCCCAGTGGCTGAAGCGCCTGTCTGGTAGGCGTGAGGTTGTGAGTTCAATCCCTGGTGCCGCAAAAAAAAAAAAAAAAAAAGTTAATATGTTCATTACAGGAAACAAAAACCTAAAAAGCAAAGAACAGAGTCATTTGAAGTCATAAGCAGTTTAGCTGAGTATGTTCCAATCCCATGCCATTTTGTGTGACTGAGTTTGTACAGTGTGTGTCATGCTTTTCCATGCATGAATATTCACCAACTCAAAATCCCAAAGTATTATTTTTCTTGAGGGAAAATTCTCATAATGTAGAATTAAGCATTTTTAAATGAACACTTCATAAACTTTTTTTTTTTTTTTTTGGTACAGGGAATTGAACTCACAACCTTGGACTTGCCAGGCAGGTGCTGTGCCACTGAACTATACCCCCAGCCTATTTGCATAATGTTTTCAAGGTTCTATCCATTGTACCATGGTCAGTACTTCATTTCTTTTCATGGTTGAATAATATCCCATTGCATGGATAGACCGGTTTGTTTATCCATTCACCATCCCTTGACATTATGATTTTTTCTTTCTTTCTTTTTCTTTCTTTCTTGCCTTCCTTCTTTTTATTTCTTCTTCCTCTTCTTCTTCTTCTTCTTCTTCTTCTTCTTCTTCTTCTTCTTCTTCTTCTTCTTCTTCTTCTTCTTCTTCTCCTTCTCCTTCTCCTTCTCCTTCTCCTTCTTCTTCTTCTTCTTTTTCTTCTACCTCTTCCTCTTCCTCTCCTTTTTCTAATGCTGAGACTTAAACTCAGGCCCTTGTGCAAGGTGAGCACACCCTCTATCACTAAACTACACCCGCAGCACCACCCCCAGCTATTTTTAATGATTTTTGTCCATGAAACTTCCCAACACAAAGACCTGATATACGTTCAAGGGAACAGAAATGCTAAATAGTCTGATTTTATCATTGTACATTGTACACATTTATCAAATTACCTCACTGTACCCTCTAAATATGTACAATTAACATGCGTTCATTAAAAAAAAAAACAAAAAAGGCCTTTTGCTGGGTGCAGTGGCACACACCAGTAGACCTAGCTACTTGGGAGGCTGAGACTACAGGATCGCCAAGTTCGAGGCTAGCCTGGGCAACTTACTGGCTTAGTGAAACCCTGTCTCAAAATAAAAAATAAAAAGGGCTGGGGACGTAGCTCAGTGCAAAGACCCAGAGTTCAAACCCCATATGTCTAAATAAATAAATGATCTGAGGATGTAGCCCAGTGATAATACGTGTGTGGCAAAAACATCTCCAAACTATAATAAAATCATAAAATTTGTTTTGACTAAATACTATCCTACTATAAAATCTGACTAAACTTTGTTTCAGTAACATGTATTTGGTAGACAAGAGCTTACAAAATAGGGACAATGTTTACATAGATAAATAAACTAGGGACAATATACCAAAAGAGGTGCTTGGAAGTCCAGGGCCTGATTGTGTGACCTATCTCACAGCGGCCTTGGAATATTTAAATGAAAATGCAAATCCCAGTATCTCTTTTATCATGGAGATCACTAGAGATCCAAGTGCAAGAACAGCTCAAGCTGATGAAAAACAGGAAGTGGTCTGGGGTGGGCTCAGGGCCACAGCACTCCCCTAGAAAGATGTAAAACAAGCAAGGTGGCACCTGCCTTCTGAGACTTCACACTCTGATGGGCTGGGACAGCCACACCAGTGACCACACAGTGGTTGTTTGGTCGTGGGCTTTGATTTCCTTGACTATAATAAGCTCCTCTTTGTTTCACACACCCTCATTAAAGCACCTACTGAGCCAGACGTGGTGGCTCACACCTGTAATTCCAGCACTTGGGAGGCTGAGGCAGGAGGATTGTTGCGAGTTTGGGCTACAAAGTGAACTCAAGGTGAGCCCTGCTTAGTGAGACCCTGTCTCAAAAAACCACACACAAAAAAAAAGAAAAGAAAAGAAAAGAAAAAGTACCTCCTGAAGTCTCTGTACTGTGCTATACTCAAGGAATACATCTGTACATATACATGCTTATAGAGTAAATGCAAAGATTAGTTCTAGGACAGTGCAATCTGTTAAAATTATGTCAGCCACAAATGCAACCCATACATATAGTTTAAAATTATCTAGTGTCCCTATAAAAGATAAAAGACCTGGGTGTGGTGGCACAAGTCTGTAGTGTCAGCATTCAAGAGGCTGAGGCAGGAGGAGCACTGTGAGTTCCAGGTCAGCCTGAACTACATAGTGAGACCCTGTTTCAAAAAATAAAACAAACAAACAAACCCTCATTAAAAGATAAAGAGAGGAGCCAGGCATGGTGGCACACACCTGTAATTCCAGCACTCGGGAGGTTGAGGCAGGAGGATTGCTACAAATTCGAGGCCAGCCTGGGGTACAAAGTGAGTTCAAGGCCAGCCTGAACTGCACAGTGAAACCCTGTCTCAAAAAGACAATAAATAAATAAATAAATAAATAAATAGAAGCTTGGTGTGATGCCACGTGTCTGTAATCCCAGCTAGTTAGGAGGCTGAGGCAGGAGGATCAAAAGTTTGAGGTCTGCCTAGGCAATTTAGCAAAGCCCTGTCTCAAAGTTTTTTAAAAATTTTTCTTAAGGGCCATAGACATAGGTCAGAGGGAAGGCCCTAGGTTTAATCTCCAATGCTATTAAAAAATGATTTGTATGTGTATACCCAAAATATTACTATCTCTAATCAACACTGAATCAGTATCTTAAGGCAGGGGATATAGCTCAGCAGCAAATCACCCACCTGGCAAGTGCAAGGTCCTGAGTTTGAATCCCAGCACTCACCCCCCCAAAAAATTATCAGTATCTTAAAGCTACTAATGAAATATCTGCACATTTTTGTACTAAATCCCTGAAGTCTGGCATGTGTTTTATACTTGCAGCCCATCTCAATTCAAACCAGCCTCCCCTCAAGTGCTCAGCATGCCTGGAACCGTCCTGGACCCTGCAGTTCCAAGGGTGGTCCCCCATAGATTTGGGGTCCCCCAGAGATTTGGGGGAACTGATGATAACTTTCACTGCAAAAAGTGCTGTCTGACTCTTTTTCCATGTGCATGTTTTTACCTATTTTTTAAAACTCTCCATTTTAAATGTAAGAAATCCCACAGGAAATTCAGAAAGAGAAAGAGAACAGCGGCATAGACGTGGGAGACTCCAGATGTGCGGGAGGACGTCAGGGAGGTTGAGGGGAGCTGTTCAGAAGAGGAGGAGGCAGTGCCCCGAGGTGACTTCAGATCTGGCACCTGGGACATCGCTCATCACTTCAGTGACGGCTGAGATCTGCTTCAAGCGAGGGGAAGGGAGGGCAGGATCGTAGCAGGCAGGAGAGGGAAGCGCAGGCAGAGAGACTGGAAGGCCCTCTTCCGCAGTGGGCCACAGACTCCACTGGAGCCAAGCGGAGCCCCCAAGCACTAACTCAGGCGGTTCCCAGTGGTGCAAGTGGGAAAGCAGCGGCACAGCTCCTGAAGCCCTGGGCCAGGAGGACGAGACCGCGGAAGGCGAGCAAACAGGCCGTTAGTGCCGGGGATGGGGAGGAAGTGGGCTGGGCTGCAACCCAGGCTTGGGAGGCAGCAGCGACGAGCAGCTCTGTTAACCGTTCCTTCAATCCTCTGGGGACACAGACCCCTTTGAGAATCTGATGACAGCTGAGGGCTGTCCCAGAAAAATGCACATCTGCATACACAGTTTCGTGTTGCTGTTGTTTGTGGGTTTTGTTTGTTTGGGGTTTTTGTTTGTTTGTTTGGTTGGTTGGTTGGTTTGGTTTGGTTTTGGTTTTTTGAGACAGGGACTGCCTATGTAGCTCAGATTGGCTTTGAACTCACCAGGCTGGCCTAGAGCACACGATGATCCTCCTGCCTCAACCTCCTGAGTGCTGGGATTACAGGCATGTGCTACCACACCCAACTGGTTGGGTATGTTTTGTTTTGTTGCAATTTATTTATTTTTAATTGTTACATTTCAGATATACATAATCAGATTCATCACATGGAATTTGTCCCAGTATATGGTATATCTTGCTTCTTTTTTTCTAGTCCTCTCCCCTCCCTTCAGTCTCTCTTCCCTTCCTTATTTACAAAGGCTTTGTTTCCATTTTTTTCCTTCTATTCTCTTTTTTTTCTTGTCCTTTCTTTCCTTTCCTGCTTTCCTGCTCCCTTATTCCCCTTCTCATCTGAGCATTTTCTTTCCATTTCCAAGTATCTATTATACATTTTGGTCCTTAGTTACACTCTCAGTTTCTCACACCAGTGAACTGGTTTTTTTGTTTTGTTTTGTTTTGTTTGAAACAGGGTCTTACTAAGTCACTAAATTGCCCAGGTTGGGCTTGAACTTGCAATCCTCCTGCCTCAGCCTCCCAGAGTGCTGGAATTATAGGTATGCACCATCACACTTATTGGGGCCAAGATTTCCAACTGCCTGTGTGAGGGGTATGGAAAAAGAGTGAAATAAGAAACAGACAAATTTAGTAATGCATGATGGGAGGCTGGGAGTTCAATGCCTCAGGACCAGCAAAGACCCAGACACTCCAAACCAGCCACTATTTATTGGGTGTGCAAAAGGAATGGGTGCATACAATGATAGCAGGGGCTAGCAGCAGACTCAGAGGTTGAAAACTCAACAGGCAACAGCTAATCCTGGGAAGACTCAAGAAGGTGGAGATGATCTTATTGCTAAGAATGATCTTGCTCCAGAGTGTTCTTTTTTATTTTAGTAGTCTTAGTTTAGTCTTGTTGAGAGAGGATGGCCCATCCCAAGGGTTAATGGGAAGTCTCGGACGGGTGATACCATAGTCCCAAGCCTCCATTTATGCCTTAGGGAAGCATGCAAAATTAGCTGTTATGAGTTAGTGGCTCCCAATAATACTCGTTTTGCATATACCCAATTTCCAGGCAAACCCACAGCCCCTGAAGACGAGCCCAGGTTACAAAGTCTGGTGTAATATCCACTGCGCCTAGAGGGTGTAGGCCAAATTCACTGCCCTGGCCTTGTCCTCTGCTTACCTCGCCTGTTTCCCAAGAGCTGATTACTGGCATCTCCTTTCCTTTGTTACAGGTGGTTTTAAACTCCTGACATCTTTTCCCTCTGAGGAATTCTCACTCCTCTTCACCATTTAGAAGTTGCTTCTCAGCCAGGTGTAGTGGTGCATCCCTGAAATCTCATCACTCAGGAGGCTGAGGCAGGAGGATTGTTGCAAGTTCGAGGCCAGAATGAACTACATATCGAGTCTGAGCCTGAACTGTATAGTGAGACTCTGTCTCAAAAAACAAAAACAAAAACAAAAATGAAAACAAAAACAAAAAGAAAAAGAAAAAGAAAAAAAACTTCCATTAAAAAAAGAAGTCTCCCTCCCCCAGGCTTATTTAATTCTATTAAATTAAAATTTAATTGCCAGGTGTGGTGGTGTACCTCTGTAATCCCAGTACTCAAGGAGGCTGGGGCAGGAGAATTGCCAGGAGTTTGAGATAGCAAGACACTATCTCAAAAATAAAATTTTTCTTTTTAATTAAGAGTTTCACTTGGTACAGCCTTCCAAAGTGAAAGTTGCACATCATAGTCTGTGTACCTGAGCTGTCCCCATCTCCTTCGACACAGGTTGGTGGCAAGCTGAGGACCAGAACCTCCATGGGTCCGTAGCAGGAGCCTAATAAGTGAATGAACCCAAATGTCATCCAGTCAGGAAAGAGGCCTTAGGAGGTTCTGTTTCTCAGTAGCCCCTGGGGACCCAGAGACACATGTTTAGGGGCTGGGACTGGATATTGGGCCTTGCTCCTATCTAACTGGAATGTTATCTTTTGCTTCAGAAGTCAGAATTGACTCTTACACCATAGTCCCAGAATAGGAGTCCCAGATTTTGGACCAGGGAAGAATGAGGCATAGGGCTGTCTTGGAGCTGTGTGGGTGCAGTTGTCAGATATGTTTTTATTGAGATGAAATTCACGGAGCATAGAATCAACTGCTTTAAAAACATATAACACAGTCAGGTGTGGTGGCACACACCTACAATCCTAGCATTCAGAAGGCTGAGGCAGGAGAATCACTATGAGTTCATTCAAAGCCAACCTGAGCTACATAAGTTCAAGGTCAGTTTGATCGGTACTACATAGTGAGATTCTGTCTCAATCAATCAATCAATCAATGTACAATTCAGATAGCCAGGCATGGTGGCACACGCCTGTAATCCCTGCACTAGGAAGCCTGAAGCAGGAGGATCATAGCAAGTTTGAGGCTGACCTAGGCCATGTAGTGAGTTTGAGGCCAGTCTGAATTACATAGTAAGCCCCGTCTCAAACCCCTCCACAAAAAAAGTACAGTATAGTGGCATTTATTATATTCACAATGTTGTGCAATCACCAGCCCTATGCTTTCAAAATACTTTCGTCACCCCAAAAGAACACCTGTAGTCATGAAGCAATCTTTATTTTCTCCTCCTTTTCTCCCCTGACAACCATCAATCTGCTTTCTGTCTTTATGTGCTTATCTATTATGGTTATTTAATATAAATAGCCTGCCCTGTGTCCTCCAGGGTGTTCTTTTATTTTGCATTTTCTTCTTCTGCTTGGCCCAATCTCACTCTGCAGAGCCAGTTTCTCCCTCGCTCATGACTTTTATTTTTTCTTTTCTTTTCTTCTTCTTCTTGGTTTGTTTTTTGTTTATTTGTTTGTTTTGTTTTTGTTTTTGTTTTGTGGGACTAGGGTTCAAACTCACAAATTCACGCCTACCAGGCAGGTGCTTAAGCTGCTGAGCCAAACTCCCAGCCCTAGTTTTTTGAGGCAGGGTTGCACTATGTAGCTCAGGCCAGCTTTGTACTCATGTTGTAGCCCAAGCCAGTCTCGAACTCACAACACTCTACCTACTTCAGCCTCCTGAGTGCTGGGATTAAAGATTATTATTTTTTCAAATAAACTTTGTCACTGCTTTTCACTGGTTTCATTCAATTCTTTGCTCAAAATGAGAAGAACCTGGAATCCAGCTCCAGAAGGACAAGTGAGCAAGCCAGAACTCAGTAATGTTCATTTGGTGAGCAGTATTAGAAGGAGCTCATCAATAACATAATTTAGCATGGCCAGCCAGGGGAGACCAGGCTCCAAGCAGAGCCAATGGGAAACCTCTTGGACCTCAGCACCATGCAAATTTCAGCATCTTTGCCACTAGGCCTATTTTCGGTACCTGAATTCGAACTCACGACCTCTCACTTGCCAGGCAAGTGCTGTGCCGCTGAGCTATATCCCCAGTCCCTAGACCAAATTTTTGATGAATGAGGAAGTTTTGATCCTGACCATCTAAAACAGGAACAGCTTATTTTACAATATGGTTTGGATTCAGTCCAAACTAGGGGGTGCTGAGAGATGGGTACAAGATGATATTTTAAACTGTAAGACTGTTCTCTAGTTGTGGCATTTCTGCTTACAACATACAAGGTCGAATGAAATGCCTTATGTTCAGGCTTTGGGACTTTCTACCAAAGGAACTCTCAACTGCTGTGACGTTTAGAGTGGCCCCTAAGGAGCAGGAAGATGTTGTGGATAACCCCATCCTGGAACCCCTGCTTGTCCGTCAGGGGGATGTGAGTCTCTCTACTCTGTTTTTGTTTGTTTGCTTACTGTCTTTCTGAGACAGGGTTTCGATATACAGTTCAGGGTGGCCTTGAATGTGCTTTGTAGACCAGGCTGGCCTCGAACACACAACGATCCTTCTGCCTCAGCCTCCTGAGTGCTGGGGTTACAGGTATGCATCAGCACACCTGGCTCTCTGATCTGTTTTAATGATACTAAGAGGTCACTTCTACCTCCTCCTTATAACCCCCAGACCAATAAATCAGGCTTTTTTTTCAGTTACAGATGCGCAAGAGGCTAGGAATAATGCAAAAGAAAAATGTGTCTTAAAAAAAGAAAGGCCTTTCTTTCCCTTTCATTATTACAGTATCTATTGTACATTTTGGATCTTATTACTCTTTCAGCTTTTTATTATTATTATTATTTAATTATTTTTTACACTAGGGAGAAAATAGGATATTTACAAATGTGAGTCTGATTTATTTCACTTATGAGTGTAGTCTCAAGTTGTCTCCATTTACCTATAAAAGCCTCAAAATCATCCTTTTTTTAGCTGAGTGATATTCCATTGTATAAAAATGCCACATCTTTTTCATCCATTCTGTGATTGATGGGCATTTTGGTTGTTTTCAAGATTTAACTACTACAAATTGTGCTGCTATAAACGTGGTGCACATATATTGCTGTGACATGACACTTTCAAGTTTTCTGGGAAATACCCAGAAGAATAGCTGGATTGAATGGAACTTCCAATCCTAGTTTTTTGAGGAATCTCCATACTGATTTCCACAGTGGTCGCACCAGTCTGCACTCCCACCAACAGTGGAGAAGGGTTCCTTTTTCCCCACAGCCCTGCCAACATTTGTTATTGGTTGATTTCTTGATGGCAGCCATTCTTTCTGGAGTGAGATGGAATATCAATGCTGTTTTAATCTGCATTTCAGTGATGTATTTATTTGCCATTTGTATTTCTTCATCGGAGAAGTGTGTGTTCATCTCAGAAGCATTTTTGGATTGGGTCTTTGAATTTGGGGGGCCTAATGTTTTTCAATTCAGCTGGGATAGGGGAAAGGAGAAATGGAAGAAAAGAAAATATTATATGTATGTAGGTATACACATAAAATTGTATGTATGTATAAGTGTTCAAGATAGATAACTATAATACTAATTCTGTTAGTTCATGAAAAAGAATAGTTTGTGTTGTCATTGTTTGATTGATCATTTTTTATGCCTAGATCTTGTAACTTAAACAACTACTTCTAAGATAATAATATGTAATATATTAACTAGTATTGATTTCTTACTGGTTTTTATTCTTTTCTTTTCTTTTTTAATTCTGTATTATTTCTACCCTTTTTTCTGTTTTGTTTTTTAAAATTAAAAAAATCTGAAAAAAAAGGGAAAGGAAACCACCCAGAGGCAGTTATTGCCCCTTCAACAGAACCAAACTGGGACTGTAATGCCAGTGGGAGACTAAGAATGATGCCTGTTATGCTAGCTGCTCTTAGCATGGGGGTAAAGAGGTGTGTGGAGTCTTTTGGAAATACACTAATATAGATCCACCTTCTAGGGAGGGAAAAGTGTTAGTGGGACATAATCTCATCTTGTCAGTCAGCCCCAGATATTTATTGGAAGCTACAAAAACTTCAGATGGCTCCCTAGATTAGACACCTGTGACCCAATTGCAGGACATGGCCTTTCCTGTGTTCAACAATCAGAGGAGGGACAAAAGAGAAAGGCTAAGATTATAGCTGTCACAAGTGACAATGCTTTAAATTCACCCAAATCATCTAAGGGAAAACCCAAGGACAACTGAGGTTCACTTTCAAGAATAAGAAAACGGCACACTGAGCACAAAATTTCACCAATCTGCTGCCTGGGCCCTGCTCTAAGCGGGAGGCAGCTAATGCGCCTGAGCCATGGCATTGGAGGTCGGACTACTCCAGTTCCCCGAGAGGGGCCAGGCCAACCAGAACCCTCATTTCCTGCTCTGATGACTGGAGAGGCCCAGGGGAATCTGTAGCACCCCTGTCCACAGACATCACCATCGCCTCTGAGCAACCCTGAGTAATCTTAGAAGTCCTGAGAGAGCCAATTTAATTACTTCATTCTGTTTTGACTTACTTCTCTAGAAAACCCTCCTCTGGATCTATAGCCATAGTTGGGGTCAAGGGGAACCCTAATCAGAGATTCTTTGCAGCTGTACGAATGGAAGAAGCTGCAAAGCTAACTTTGGGGCAGGGACTAGAAGTCCTAACTCCCCATGAAGTCAGGGCTATTCTGGGGACAAAAGGCTACTTGTGATTAACAGGGAACAGCTCGCTATCTATCAAGCTATACTCGTAAACATCTCTGAGGTTATTACAAAATCTTGAGCTACTATTAACCCTGCTTATTTGATACCCACAGATCCACAAGTTAGCCACTCTTGTGAACAAGTAATCTCCCAGACCTATGCAAGCAGGCAGGACATCAGTGACCTGTCCCTCCAAAACCCTGAGGAGGCAGGGTTCACTGATGGAAGTAGCTTTGTCAATCATCTATAAAACATGGGCAGTAAATTCTGCAACTCCTAGAGGTGGCCCATCTTCCCAGGCAGTTTACAGTAACATCCAAAGTTGCCTGGGGAGATTAAAAGGCTGATGGGGAAGCCAACAGGGCAGCCTTTGAGGAACCATTTAAACCAGTGTATACTCCCCCACTTCCCCCAGAAGATAATGAGCTTAGGACAAGTGGGAATTTAAAAGGGACTCTGGTGGTATTTAGAAAACAAACCGATCCCTCCTTAAGGGACACAGTGGAAGGCCATAAAACACTTCATAATTCTTTCCATATGAGAAGGGACGCTATATAGGAAATAGTCACTTGAGCTTTCACAGGATTAGGACTGGCAACAAAGCTTACCCACTCCGCACCTACAATAACCTGGGCAAACCCAAACCACCTCCTTTATCAGAACCTGTACAGAGGAGAGGACACAGCCTGGGGAGGACTGGCAACTAGACTTTACCCACCTGCCACCCCATGTGGAGGGTTGAAACAAATGTCAGTCCTGATTGGCGCCTTTTCAGGCTGGATTGAAGCCTTTTCTATCTGTTCTGAAAAGGCTTACAGAAGGAGCCAAGGTGCTTCTTAAGGAAATCGTTCCCAGATTTGAACTACCGCAGTCCCTCAAGAGTGACAATGGACTTTCTTTTACCTCCCAAATAATTCAGGTGGTGGCAAAGATTTTAGGAATAAAATACCCCTATTCCACCTCGTGGCCTCAATCTCCTGGAAAGGTAGAGAGTCAACCAGACCCTAAAGCAAGCTCTGGCAAAAACTTACCAAGGGACATATAAATCCCGACTTCAACTACTGCCAATAGTGCTCATGAAGATTCATAACATGCCCACAACTGGGCTAAGTTTGAGTCCATTTGAGATGTTATATGGGAGCTATTTCTATCCTCTGATGAGATAGTAGACACAGAGGCCACAAGACTCTTACAATATCTCACCAGTCTGGCTAGGTGCAAAAGGCCATTCAAATGTATGGGAACAGAGTCCTGCCACCTCCTGGCCTAGAGGGACCACCTAGTGTCTGCCCTGGAGAACAAGGGCTCGTGAAAACTTGGAGAGAGGGGACAGCCACTGACCCCTTAAAACCAAAGTGGAAAGGCCCCTTTTTAGTGACCCCTGCTGTACCCACTGCAGAAAAGGTGTTGGAGATAGACAATAGGACTCATGTTTCTTTCTTTTCTTTTCTTTTCTTTTTTGGGGGGGGTCTTTAAAAACTTTTTTTAATTTTATTTTAAAGATAGTAAAATCCAACAAAACAAAACAGAACAAAGTCAATCAAAACAAAGCAGTAGAATTGGTACAGAACTTCAAAGCAGGATACTAGGAAAACAATAGCTATGATAGTATATCTTATCTTCACAATAGTTGTCCATTTCATCAAGTATAGCAAAATCAAACCAAAAACAAATTGAATAAAATCAATCAAAACAGAATATTGAATAAAGTAAAACAATTAATCAGAATAAAGCAAAACAGTGAGAACAATATTGGGCCTCAAAGACAAGATAGAAGGAAATCCTTCGTATTTGCTACATTGCATACTGTCATCTTCCCAAGAGATGCTCAGACTGCTGGCCCCAGGCCTACAAAATTAACCGAACAATACAAGGATTAGTTGCTTTATGTACCTTAGTTGCTATCAACTTAGCTGGTCCTCCAAACCAGCAGATTGCTTATGCGGGGTGAGGTGGGGGGGATTATTGATTCTCAGCCCACACACCAGTAGGCTCAAGGGAGACACTGACATTTCTCTTCCAGGAACCCATTGCACCACTTACCAGGAAGGCTGGCTAGTTGTCTTCTGGTTGGGTCCTCCCTGACCCAGAATGGCAGGTTCTTGGGAGGCACTGACTTTTCTCTTCCTGGAATCCTCACTGCTCACACCACTTATAGGAAGGCTGGCTAGTTGTCTTCTGGTTGGATCTTCCCCAACCCAGCATGGCAGGTTCTTGGGAGGCACTGACTTTTCTTTTCCTGGAATCCTCACTGCTCAAACTGCTTACCAGGAAGGCTGGCTAGTTGTCTTCTTTGTCTTAATTTTCATTTCTTCAATGAGTAGTGGATTTGAACATTTCTTCATGTATCTATAGGCCATTTGTTCTTTTTCTGAGAATTATCTATTCATTTCATTTGCCCATTTTTTGACTGGGCCTTTTATTTGGGGGGGTTAGTTCTTTATATATTTTATATATGAGTCCTTTGTCTGAAGAACAGCTGGCAAAATTTCTTTCCCAGTTTCGGTTCTGAGCACATACCGATTACACCACATAAGCTCCTCTTTCCCATCTGTAGACTGCCTCTTTACTTTGTTGGTTGTTTCCTTTGCTATGCAGAAAGTTTTTAATTTGATATGATGTCACGTGTTGAGTCTTGGTACTACATCTAATGCAACTGAGATTCTGTTCAAAAAAGTCTTTACCTATGCCTATTACTTCAAGAGTTTTGCCTATTTTATCCTCCAGCAGGCTAAGTGTTTCTGTTTTAACATTTAGATCTTTGATCTATTTTTATTTTATTTTAGTATATGGTGAGAGACATCTATCTATATTCAATCTTCTGCATGTGGACAGCCAGTTTTCCCAGCACCATTTGCTAGAGAGGCTATCTTTCCTCCAGTGTATATTGTTGACCCCTTTGTCAAAGATTAAATAACTGAACGTGTCTAAGATTGTTTCCACATCCTCTTTTCTGTTTCATTGTTCAGCACTGTGCCAGAAGCATGCTGTTGTCTTTTTCTTTTTCTTTTAATTTTATTTTTTGAGACAGAGTCTCACTATATAGTCCAGTTTGGCCTCAAAATTGAGGCAATCCTCCTGCCTCATCCTCCAGAGTCATGTTGTTTTCATCACTGTTGCTTTGCAGGGTAACTTCAAATTCAGGATTGTGCTGTCTCCTTCCATACCCTTACTCTGGCTTACTTTTGCAATCCTAGGTCTCTTCTGGTTCTGTATGAATTTTAGAATTATTTTTTCAAGTTCTATAAATATAAATGTTAGTATTTTGATTGGGATTATGTTAAATCTGTATATCAGTTTTGGAAGCCTTTTTGTACCATATTTTGACTCATCACATTTTAATAAGTCTTTTACATTCCTGTGGTCACCATGATAAATCTCTGCTAAGTACAGCAAATCTACAAATGCTTTCAGTTCAGCTAGTGAGGTGTCATAATAAATACATTTTTTAATATGGTAATTGGTGCATATGGAACATTGTACTTGCATTTCAGCCTTTGTGTATTTCATAGCATCTTGTAGCATTTTGCCTGTTACAATTTCCAATACCAAATGCCAGTGTTGACATTCTGTGAATACGTTTCTCCCCTGCTGAGACCCTTACTATATTTTCAGACCTAGTTCTAACATTGGATTGTTCCATTTGGTTGTGTGGCCATTTTGCAACATTTCAACTAGTCAAATATGTTCTCACACTGCTGTTTTCTTTGTCATCTGAATCAAGGAGGTCTGTATTCCCTGTGTCTGTTATCAGTCAATTCTTGCTCCATTTCACTATCACACAGAAACTCTGACTCACATGGCCAGTGTCAAAGTCGTCACCATCATCATCATCCACCCACACCACTCTTCTGTTACGAAAGCACGGGGGTTTTTTTTGTTTGTTTGTTTGTTGTTTTTTGTGTGTGTGTGTGGTAGTGGGGATTGAACCCAGAGCCTTGTGTGTGCAAGGCAAGAATTCTACCACTGAGCCACATCCCCAGCCCAAAAGCATGTATTTCACCATAACAGATCATCTTCATCATTCATTCATGAGTAATCGGATGATTCACTTTTGACCTCCTCCAAAACTTACAAATCTGGTTTTTCATGTGCCATTGTACTGAATTGGATTCCTTCTACTAGAAAAATCAAAAGAAAACTTTTTAAAACAAATCCTAGAGTGACATGGATCTGTTGGACCCTTGTGATGCTGGTGTAAACATATGCAAAATACAGTTACACGGAGCATAAGGTGAGTAAAAATCTCACTTTGCCACTTTTGCACACATGCACACATCATACCAAGTAAGTGAACACATAGATTGCTTCCTGTATCTCTCAGGGAAAGGTTCTGAAGTGTACAGCTGGCTATTATGCTAAAGTGCAAATTTACAGTAGAAAAGTAAGGGATGGGACTGCTGGACCCAATTTAAGGACAGGGTAAATGCCCAGGCTTTCCAGTTCCTGAAAGATATCCCAAATCTTTTCTCTTTGATCTTTCCAACAAGCCCCTACTGAAAGTAGGACAGTTACCACTGACCCAGCTCCTGAGTAGGAAACGTCAGACCAGAGAGCTGAAATGATTACCCAAAGGCACATAGCAGATCAGTTTTCAACAGTAGGTTCTACCTCAGGCTCCCCAAGTGCCCCAAGCTCAGTGTCCCCTGGAAAGAAGGAAGTGGGACTTTGCCCATCTAAGAGCAACAATCATTTGGCTTGGGAAAGACCAGTCTCTCAGCTGGCCCTGAACCCTTATAAAAAGGCTTGCTGAACCGTCCCATGGCAACCCCACCCTTCTGCACTCCCAGCTCTAGACATCCTGAGGAGCCAGAGCCCAGTTCTAATCAGACAAAGAGCCTTGCTGCTCCTTATTTCCCCATCTTTAATCCATGTTTTCCACCTTTCAACCCAGAGACCTCTCAACTTGCCTTCCTCCCCCTCATCAAACTGAATTAACACTAATGATACCACTTAATTGTTTTATTTTGTATGTTACTAGCATCATTAGTATTAATGGTTAAGACCTACACATTGTCTGTGGCATATTTATACCTACTTTCTTGTTGGATTTTTTAGCCATTCAACTAATAGTTGAGCACCTACTATGTGCCAGGGACCATGTTGACCAGTGGGGCTAATCCAAAATGTTGGATTTTGATCCATGGTTCTCATCCCTGCCTGCACAGTATGACTCCAGGTGACCAGAGTGGGTGAAAGGCTTGTGTGGCTGTACTATAAGGGACTGGAGATGTGGGAAGGGGTAGGCAGTGGCTAGGTAGGCAGCCCAGACCTTTTGGCTGTGTGAAAGATTCTCTTTTCAATGTCTGTTTTGAAACAATTTTAAGCCTACACAAAAGTTAGAAAAATACTGAGAGAATTCCCTTAAACCCTCTACCTAATTTCCCCTAATGCTAACAACTCACAGAAGCATAGTAAAATGATCATAAGCAGGAAATAATGGTGTGATACTATTAACTAAACTATAGTGCTATTCACAGCTTATCAGTTTTCCCCCAATGTCTTTTTTTTCAATGTGCATGGAATCCGGGGGCCACAACTGTGCCAAGTTGTTTCCTGTCCTTAGGCTCTTCTACCGTGACAGTTCCTCAGCTTTGTCCTGCATGAACTTGACACCTCGGAAGAGCACTGGCCAGTTAGGATGCTCAATAGCTCTTGATTTTAGTTTGTCTCATGTTTTCTCAGGATTCAGTCAGGATTGTAAATGTCTTGCAAGAATTCCACAGAAGTTATTTGTCATATTGCTTGGGTGGTCAACAGCAATTGCTTAGTTTTTTTGTTAGCATCTGCCAGGTTTCCCCCACTGTAAAGTGTTTTCTTTGGTCTTTTTCTTAAGAGGGATGGACTTGAAGGGCTTTAAACAAGGGAAATGGCTTGTTTGGATTTGTTTCAAAATTGCTCTTCTAGTTGTACCATAAAGAATAGATCAGAAGGGGCTAGAGGGCAGGGGGAATAGCTCTATGTGAGAGTGCTTTCCTAGCGTGTGCATGGCTCTGAGCTTGAGTCCCAGTACTGTACCTCATAAAAGCAGGGGAAGTGGCTAGCATATATGTGGGGAAGACGTGGTGGGTGTACACAGAAGTCTAATATGTGATGATTGAAGCAGGAAGGCACAGATTCTATAGTTAGAAAGTAAAGTCATACAGCAGGTTAATGAAACCAGGCAGAGTTGATTGTACTTGGTCTGCGGCTGGACTGGGGAAAGCTGGTTTAAAAGTGTCTAGGTGGTTAGAATGTTTGTCTAAGGTGAGATCCAGTGCTGCTTACGGTGGCCAAGCTCAAACTGCCCAGAGTCCTCAGGATGCGTGGGATGAAGATGGAGCTGGGAAGCCAGGCATGGTGGTGCACACTTGTAATCCTAGCACTTGGGAGGCTAAGGCAGGAGGATTGTTGCAAGTTCAAGACCAGCCTGGGCTACAAAGTGAGCTCAAGACCAGCCTGAACTGCATAGTGAGATCCTGTCTAAAAAAGATTTAAAAAAAAAAAA